>AZIM01005050.1:38567-52424 GCA_000516915.1 Ophiophagus hannah | reverse complement strand
AAGCTGATTCCATAGGGCGGGAGCTCCCATAGAGAAGGCCCTACCCCTAGGCACTGCCAACCGACATTGGCCAGTGGATGGCAACCCTAGAAGGGCCTGCCTGTGGGAGTGTATAGATGCTCCCTTTGTAATCCAGGCCAATGCAAGTGATGTTGCTGTGGGAGCAGTCCTATTACAAGCAAATGTGAATGGGACTTTAGAACCTTGTGCCTCCCAAAAACTAACTGAAACTGAACGGAGATGGGCTCTGTGGGAGAAGAAAGTGTTTGCCATCCAATGGGCATTATTAACTTGGAGACATTTCCTTGAAGGGGTAAAACACCCCTTTGAGGTGTGGATGGATCACAAAAACTTAGAGGCTTTAAAGACACCATGAAAGCTGTCACCCAAGCAAATTCGTTGGGCATAATACTTTAAGCGGTTTAATTTTTCATTGAAATACCACTGAGGAAAAGAATTTTATGGCCGGTGCTTTATCTAGATTGCCCCAGTATAATAGCATCCAACCTGAATTGATCTGCCCCATTGTCCCTACTAAACAACTGGCTGTTCCAGTGGTCACCAGAGCCCGAAGGAAGGAGAATGTTGACCTTTCAAATGATTTAACTGAACAGTTAAAAGGAATTTTAAAATTGGATAATTGGTTTTATCCCACTCAAATGAATGCACTCTTCGTGATGGCCTGGCATGGGTGGGGGCAAAGTTATACAACCCTGCTAGTCTTAGAGGAGCCATTCTAAAACATGTCCATGATTCAAAAGTTGCTGGGTATTTTGGGTTCGTGAAAACCATACACTTAGTTAAACAGCAGTTCTGGGGCCATCTTTGAAGGAAGACATAGAACCTTATGTCGCCAGTTGTCCTATATGTGCTTCGGCAAAATGACCCCCTAGTAAACCAGCTGGTCTTCTACAGAATGTTGCTAGGCAAAGTGCCTTGTGGAAGGAAATTTCCATGGATTTCATTGTGGAATTATCTGAGAGTGGGGGAAATACAGTCATTCAGGTGATTACTGACCTATTTTCCTAGCAGGTACACTTTGTAACCTGTGCAAAGTTTCCCTCTGCTAAAACATTGGCTAAACTGTTTATTCTACTTGTGTGTATAGGCTACATGGTGTTCCTGAACATATAATTTCAGATAGAGGGGTACAATTCACTTCTGGAGAAAATTTTTGAAGTTATTAGGCTCTGCCCAGAGGTTAAGCTCACCCCACCATCCTCAAATAATGGAGCTTGTGAACAGACTAACTTGGTACTAGAACTATACTTTAGATGTTATGTAAATTATCAGCAAGATGACTGGTCTGATTTATTGCCTTTTGCAGAGGTGGCTTATAATAACTCCATCCATATTACCACTGGATTCAACCCCATTTAAAGTAGCTACTGGTCAGGATTTTGTACCCATTCCTGAGCTACCTCAGGAGAAACCCCAAATCCCATCGCTGGCAGAGTGGATAACCCAGCTTCAGCTTACCTGGCCGGTTATCCATAAAGCATTAGATGATGCTCATCAAGCCCATAAGAAACAGGTAGATAAGAAAAGAGTTCTACACAGAAACTACCAAGTGGGGGATAAGGTCTTCTTGTCCACTAAGTACTTACAGACCACCCAGAAATCTAAGAAATTGGGGCCTAAATATGTTGGACCTTTCCCAATTGTACGGATTGTGAATCTTGTCACAGTACAGTTAGAACTGCCAAAAACTCTTATAAGGATCCACCCTGTATTTCATGTTAGTTTATTGAAACCTGAACATACCTCCCCTTTTTGACCTGACCAGCCTGCCCCTACAGTTCCCTTCCTGATTAAAGGTGAACAGCATTTTGAAATTAAGGAAATTCTGGACTCTAGGAAACATAGGGGAAGACTCCAGTATTTGGTTGTTTGGAAACATTTTCCTCCTTCACAGTCGGAATGGGTTAATGACCATGTCAGGGCCCCTAAACTTATACAATTGTTTTGCTCTAAATATCTGGATAAATCTTGATGTAATCTTATTTGTATCTTATTTGCTCCTATTTGGAATATTTCTTCTCCTGTTACCTACTATGTGTTGTTTTCCAGGGCTAACACCTCTTTTGCAGGAGGGCCGAATGTCAGCCTCCAAGAAGTTTTTTTGACACCTTTTGCTACTTAATTCTTGTTGGCTGCCATAGAAATGGGGGAGGGGTAATTTGGTACTTGGGAAAGGAGTTTGCTGGAGTGCGAAGACATTCCTGTGTGAACTAAAAAGGAGGGGAAACTTTCCTGCTTACTGCACAACTGCATAGACTTATCTCTACTAGGCCAAGGTCAACCATCTTGGCATACCAGATCTGTGAGAAACCACCTGAAGATGTATCCCACATGACATTATACACACCTCAGATTGGATGATCAGTCTGGACTCCTGGGGGAGGGAACTTGGGATAATTTTCAATATTTAATTTCCACACCTATTTGCCCCAGATCTTGCTTTCCTTTTGTTGCTATCACTTAAAACTCAGTAAAAGTACTTTTTCTCTGGAGTCAAAGGAATTCTTTCTTGGGTTTTGAATAAGGCACAGCTAACAGGCTGCTGCTGGCTTGCAAACTTGCTTTAAAAGTCTTTAAAAATGCTTAAATCAGCCTTTCAGGATGTTTTTCACAGCCATGTGATACAGGGCCAGTGAGTGAATAGGTGAGGGGCTGCTGCTGGCTTGTAAACTTACTTTAAAATTTTTTAAAGATGCTTTAAAAACAGCCTATCAAGATGTTTTTCAGCTCCCAATCCATGTCTCCTAGCTTTTTCAAAATCAGCTGAAGTTGGCTAACACTAATTCAAATGTAACTGCAGTATAATGCCTGAAGGAGAATTCACCAACTGCTTTGATTCTTACCATATAAAAAGTACATCCACCAAATTGGTTACTGAACAATTTTTGAAGATATTCATGTGTGTGTATATACATGCACAAGTGTGGCAAAAAGTAAATCAGTTTGTGATTTTTCCTTCAGGTTTAAAAGATCTTTAACCCTGTAATTCCAAATAATTCAAAAAAGTAGTTTGGTCTCCTATCTCTTTCCTGGCCGCCTCCCCTGCTAGTAAATAGTAAATAGATTCTGTGGGTTGAGCAAGTACAGCAAGGACAAAGGCAAAATGGACTGTTAAATTGGCCATGACCACCCAGTCACATGACTACCTAGCCACATCCACCCAGCTGGCCCAGCCCTCCAACAGTCTGAGGGACTATGAATCGGCCCCCTGTTTAAAAATTTTGAGGACCTCTGCACACTGGCACACATTAAAAATGGAATTCTGTTGCCTGCTCTCAAAAGAAAGTATATATCTACCCATACCCATACATAACACACACATAAACATGCTATATACATACATAGATATACCTACACCCATACGTACGTACATACTGTATGTATATGTATAAATCACTGTCCATTTTGAATAAATAGCAGAAAGAAGAAACTTGGGAGATCACAAGGTTGATACTATATGGAACAAAACTGTTACTGAATCTGTTTGTTCTGCTTCATATACCACAAAGCCAGAAAGTAACAAGGAAAACAGATCATAAAGAGGTTGTGTAGCATCGCAAACAATACTGCGGATGCTGCTCAAGCATCAATTATGTGCTATGTCCTGGATAGAAGGAAGTGAATTGTCAATAATCTTTTTGTCAACTTTTGAAACAACTTTGGCCAAAGCTGTGCTTACCTTCATTTCGTTTCTCAGTTGCCACTCTTGTGGGAAGTGGAGAGTCAGAAGTTATTGGAATGTGGTGTCTTAAAATTGATTCTCAGAATGAGAATCAAGGTCACAGAAATGAACTTCTGCTGAGACCAAGGGGAAAGCTGCAACCAGACTGATTGGTTAACATGACCTAGGATACCTGAGGGGGGTGGGAAGTTTCTATTCTTTTAACTACCCTAAGGTGCAGGAATTACTTAGAGCTAGCTTCACCTTTCTACGTGCCGATATGAAATGAAAGGTCTTTTGAGCCTAACTGAAGCCTCAGAGTCCTGATTCGATTGGGTTCATTACTTGGAACCATGACATCAAGCTAGCTCTGCTTAATTTTTTTTCTTTCTGAGATCCCTGAGACCCGCCCGCCCACCTGGCAACCCCCAGGAGATCAGAAAAGCCAGGGAATGATGGCAGAAGGGATGTAAAAATGGGATGAGGCTGGAAAACCTGAGACAATCCTGGCAGTGGAGCTCATAGCCAAGCAGGCGATGGGGGAAGTGGATGTCCATCCCAAGGTGTGAGCAGAAAAAGCCAACATACAACTGGCCCAAGAGAAACTGGCTGCGGGGGAAAGTCTCTACCCAGTGGAGGGTAAAGACTGGTGGTGGGGTGCATCAGGGCCTGCTGGAACCAAAGCCCCATTGCTGTCATTGAGTTTTTCCAGGATGCATCTGATGTGATGGAGGGACTGGAGGTTGACAGATGGTGATGAAATGGGAGACTTAAGTTATTCGACCATCCTGGGCAGCCAGGTGGCCAAAGTTGGACCCAGGAGTCCCAGCTGGAGAAAGGAGTGGGTTCAGCAGCAGAGCAAAGACTCCAGCTGGCTCCTGGGGCAGAAGAAACAATGTGGCTACCCCCTGGTCAAGCCCAGAAGCCACTGCCATGGCCCATGGCACAGCAACACCAGGGCCCCCCTAGGGGCCCAGAGCTGTGCCAGGTATGCCATCACCAGCCCGGGTTCTGGGTGGCAACTGGGCTACTTGTTGCCTCAGCCCATTGAGCCACCCAAACTGAGAGCCACATTTGATGGGAACCCCAACAAGCTGGACTGCTCCACCCCTGCCTATCCAACCCAGAGAGCCATGGTCAATGGTGTGGCTGCAGGGCTGGAGGGTGAAGCTGCAGAATGGGTGGCAGACCTCCCACAACGAGAACACCCAAGAGCTGGGAAATGCAGGCATGTTCTTGGAGAAGCTGAAGTACCGATTCAAGGAGGGCTCAATGGGCTGAGGGGGAGATACAAGGGCTGAAGCAGAGACCCCGGCCAGTGCAAGATTACATTCGGGAGTTTTGCCTAATGGCAGGGAAGCTAAGACACTGATCAGAGCAGCTACTGGTCTATCACTTCAAGGCAAGCCTTGACCATGACATGTGACAGGCCTGGGCCTATTGGGGCCTGCCCAACCAACTCGATGAGTGGTACCGGGCAGCCACAGAGCTAGATGCAGAACTGAGAGAGTGCTGGTCAAAGGGTCTTAGAGAAACAATCAACTGCAAAAAGGATGGCCCCACTCTCGTTGGCTGGTTCTCAAAGAGAGCTGCCCTGATACCCATCTGATGCTTCTGGTGTGGTTAACCTGGGACTAGTCTGGCTGGACAAGTGAGCCCAATGATCTGGTTGGAAGAAGGGAGCATGAAGATGAGACTAGGAAAAGGGCCTCTACCTCCCCCATACAAACAAGCCTGGCGGGAGATCAAAAACTTTAGCCCCATAGTTAAAGAGCTCGAACCACACAAGAGTAGCATTGACTAAACCTGGGCTCCATCCCAAGGACAAAGACCTGGCAAAGCAAAGGTCAGCGAAAAGGAGTGTGATGTACTGCCCCCTCATCGCCCCACTGATTGTGCCATAGAAATCATCCCAGGGATGAAGCTGCCCAAACTGAAGATGTACTCTATGACTGCCAGGGAGGTGGACAAGTTGCAGAGCTATATTGACAAGAACTTGGCTGCCAAATCCCATGTTGTGGCCCGAGTGTTGTTTAAGGAGAAAAAAGATGGGATTAAGAGATTATATGTGGATTTTAGAGATTATACATGGATTTTGGAGGAATAAAGAGTATGCATGGAAAATATGTACCCTCTCCCCCTCATGATATCCCACTTGGTTAAGGGAAAGGTCTTTACCAAGCTAGATCTAAGACAGGTGTAGTACAGAGTGAGAATCAGGGAGGGAGATGGATGGAAAACCACATTCAACTGCAGTACCTACATTGCTATGTCAACTATCAGCAATCAAACTGGGCAGAACTCCTGCCATTTGCTGAGGTTGCATACAAACAATGCTGTGCATGGGACTCACCCTGTTTAAAATAGCTATGGGGCTAAAGCTTGTGCACATGCCAGAGTACCCAAGAGAGCCTCCCTCATCAGAATCCCTAACAGAGTGGATAGATTCTACCCAAAATGCATTAGGAAATGTAAAAAGGCCCTAACTGAAGCAATGGAGAGTAAGAAAAAGCAAACTGCTAAAAAAAAAAACAAATTCCCCAGGGGGAGTTCCACATAGGAGACAAGAAGTTTCTGTCAACGAAATATTTGAAGCTGAGGTTGCCCAGCAGGAAACTAGGTCCTAAGTATGTGGGACCTTTCCCCATCATGAAAGTGATTAACCCAGTCACGGTGGAATTAAAATTTGCCAAGATACTGGGAAAAGTGCACCCAGTATTTCATTTCAATTTGTTGAAACCAGCCCAAGGCTCTAACTTAAGGCCAGTTGGAAAAGATGCCCCAACCCCAATTATAGTGTGGGGTGAAAGACATTATGAGGTCAAACAAATCTCAACTTCCTGTTAGGAAGTGACCAATTTAAAGTGATGCCATTTGGATTACAGCCGGCTTCCCCGGCAATGTTCACACAGCTGATCAACAAAGTGCTGAGCACCTGTACAAGGGGGTCCTAGTTTATCTAGATGACATTCTCATCTGCACTGAAATGATGGATGGGCACATCAAGCAGGTCCATCAGGTCAAAAAAAAAAAAACTGACAGCAAACCTCTACATGAAGCTGTCTAAGTGCAAATTCTGCCAAAATCACCTAGACTACCTGGGTTACTGAATGTCAAACAAGGGGGTAGAGATGGCAAAAGTGAAAGCCATCTTAGAGACTTCCAGTTGGTGTCACAGAGAGACAGCTGTCTGTTAGCAGGGCTCCACAAAACCTGGCTGATTCTTGTTTGTCTGCAGGTCCGAAAATGCCAAAGCCACCCTGGAGGGGTGATGCAGAAAGGAAGGATCCTTTGTTGATCGCGGGGGGATGGTGGTCCTCCCTCTGAATCCAAAGACACTCTCCCATCTGATGGAAGAAGAGACAGCCATTATAGTCCGACTGAAGCTGTGACAACCAAAAGGGAAAGCACAAATGAGCAATTGGTGAGCAGTGTACTGGAACTGGGTGAGAATATTTCCAATTTCTACTGTGAAGACTTATTTCTGAATAAAGAGTCTTTTTGAAAATTAAGACTCTCTAAAGGGGAGAGATGGGGATTTTATTCCCACCTCCAAAAGAAAGCAGCAAGTTAATATGTCAAGAGATAGATGACAGATCCAGAAAAGAGTTAGAACTTTAATGGGAAAATATTAAATTAAATTATAAAGAAAAGACCAGACTGGAAATTATAATAATTTGAACAATAAAATATTGGAAATTTTTTTTTTTGAATACCTGGAAGAAAGTGAACTATTTGAGTAACTATTTGATAAAGAGGAGCTATACTTCCGCTGTATAAGCTGGAAGAAAGAGCTGGGATGACATCTACTGATGGAAGAAAGACACTACACAGTTTGCAGTGACCTGGGAATTACAAAAGAAGAAAACAAAGTTGGAATAGATAAGGGGACAGAAGATATGAAAACACCTGCAAGACTTTTTTATTTATTGTTTGGGGACAGACGGTGAGTCCTTTGAAGCTCCTTGAGCTACTGTGGATTATAAACATCATTGAGTTTGTGGAATTGGTTTGAGACTGAACAAAGTAGCTTTTTTGTTCTTTGGCTTTTTTGGATTTTTGAGACATTGGGGAATTTGGTGGGCCATTTTGGATTATAAACATCATTTGATAGAACATTTCGAGAGGTGAAAGAAGAAAAGTGAAAGATATATTCAAATTTGGACAAGATGTTAACAGGAAAAATTGGACCATAAAATTTCTGACTTCAAAGTGTCTTTTCTTTTCTTTTCTTTTCTTTTCTCTCTGATAGAATTAATACTCTAATATTGGAGTTTATATAAAGTTGAAATTTAGAAATAAACTGTACTAGGGTACAGATAGAATAATGATAGATAGTAAGATATTATATCTTATTATTTGATCATTATATAGATTTGTAAGACCAGACCTGTAAGACCTGTAAGAATATAAGATCATAAAATAGATTATAGATTGTTTAGAAAAGGGGGGAAATGAGTGCACCAAATCTAACCAAAATGGGAAAAAAAGCATCTTCCACACTGACATCTGCAGCATGCAGCCCTTCAAATAAAAAATCAATAGATACAATACTACAAGACAAAAAAATGAACACCTTCCAAAAAGAAATACAATTGGTTCTCCAATCTATTCAAGAAGTTTCACAGAAAAAGGAAGCAAGGAAGAATCATAATGAGATGAAAGGTGAGCTGGGGGAGATGAAGGAACAGATTCAGAATATGAATGAGAGGCTAGGAAAATTTCAGCAAATGATAACAAAAAATGAACAAAGGATTTAGAAAATAGAGGACAAATCAGAAGAAGCTGAGAAAAAAATGAAGGAAAATAATCAAAAGCTGACACAAGCAAATAAGAACCTAGAAGAGACTGTTATAATTCTGGAAATGGAGAAAGCAGCCCATTTCCTAAGATTTCAGAACACAGAAGATGATAAAGAAAAAACCTCCCAAAAGTGATGATTCCTAAGGCAAACACCTTAGAGATAGGAAAGCAAGAGATGGATGGGGAGATACAGGGGTGGGATTCTACCAGCTTGGACTGGTATGGGCAAACAGGATGTTAAATTTGCATCTGGTTCACCAAACCAGTATTTGAACCAACCAGCCCGCCCACCCAACCATGCCCCTCCCAGGAGTCTGCACGTGGCCCATTTTTGATGCAGGTAAGTTCAGGGTCTGCGTGGTGGCTCTGGGAGGAGAGAAAATGGGCCTTCTGGAAGTCTGGAAATGGGCCTGTTTCCAGCTCCCAGAGGGCCTCCAGAGTACAGGGAGGCCATTTTTGCCCTCCCAGAGGCCCAAGGGAAGCCTCAGGACCCTTGGGAAGGTGAAAAATGGCCCTCCCGGAAGTCACAAAATGGGCCTGTTTCTGGCTTCTGGAGGGCCTCCAGACCCCGGGGAGGCCATTTTGGCCCTCCCAGAGGCACGAGGGAAGCCTCTGGACCCTTGGGAGATGAAAAATGGCCCTCCTGGAAGTAGGCCATGCCCATCCAGCAACTGGGCAGTGAACCGGTTGCTGGGATTTTTGAATCCCACCCCTGGGGAGATAGATGGAATATTTAGAATAAACATGAACTATGCAAGGAGAAATAATGTCTTAAGAGAGGTATATATGAGATTTGTTAAAAATCTTGGTTCTGAAACATTCCTAGAAGGGTAAGAGATTTATGTAAGCAATATCAATTCTTGACTGCTAAGCTGATTAAAAGAGAAGCAAATTTTAGATGGTTGGTACCAGAGGGAATACTAGTGAATTGGGAGGGTAAAAGATACAGACAAGATTTGCTAGATAAGGTGATAGAATTCTATGATATATCATTACAAATGAGGGATAAGAAACAAGAGGAGAGTTGGAACACCAAAGACAAGATAGATCAACAGGAGAAGAGAGGAATACATAACAAGAAGAAGGAGAAGCAGAGACAGCAAAACAATAAGGAGCAAGGGCAAAAGATAANATCTAAACAATAAGGAGCAAGGGCAAAAGATAAGAGACAGATAAGAACAACTAGGAGAGTAAGACCTATATATAAATAAAGAAGATGGAGGGGGAAAATGAGATGCTGTCAATAAATATAAATGGACTGAATTCTCCCATAAAAAGGAATTTTTTTCCACATGATTACAAAAGTAGGTATAATTTGCCTTCAAGAAACCCATATAAAAAAGCAGCACAGTAAAGTACTGGAGTGCCCCATAATTGGCAAATTATATTTTTAATCAGCACAACAAAAGAAGAGAGGGGTAGCTCTATATATTAAGGAAACAATAAACTCCTATATATGGATAAAGAAGGAAGAATTTTAATGGTGGAGATAGTGATGCTTTGAATCCAAAGCAGATCTAAATCTAAAACCCTTTGAAGTGAGGAGAAGCAGGCGAGACCACAGCCCCCCTTCTCCACCCACCAGATCCACCTAGAATGCAATGGACTTCATAGTGGAATTGCCAAAAAAGAGGGAGGAACATGGTGATCTGGACTATAATAGACTTATTCTCCAAACAGGTGCACTTCATACCTTGAAGCGGACTACCCTCAGCCCACCAGTTAGCCAAGTTGTTTCTGAAGCACATCTACCACCTGCATGGAGTACCACAAAGAATTAGCTCAGACAGAGGGGTCCAGTTCATGGCTAAGTTCTGGAGGGAGTTCCTGCAGTCTATTGGGTCATCCCAGGGCCTTAGCTCAGTCTTTCATCTGAATACCAATGGGGGGGGGCAGAGAGACTGAACACAATGTTAGAGCAGTACCTGAGATGCTACGTGAATTATCAGCAGTCTAATTGGGTGGACCTCCTGCCTTTCACAGAGTTGTGTACAATAATGCTGTTCACAGTAGCATGGGACTACCCCCTTCAGAGTAGGGGGTATGTACCCAATGCCTGAGTATCCAAGGGATCTCCCCTCATCAGTCAGCTTGACCGATTGGATGTGAACAATGAAAGCAACTTGGGAGAATGTTAAAAAAGTGGTAGCTAAAGCAGCACAGATCTATAAGAAACAGGCAGACAAACACAAAGCTCTGCAATGGCCATTCCAGCTGGGGGAGGTCTACCTCTCCACAAAATATCTGAGGCTAAAACTCCCTAGCAAGAAACTGGGGCCAAAGTTTATGGGACCATTTCCCATCAACCCAGTCATGGTGCAATTGAATTTGCCCTGATTGCTAGGGAAGATACACCCAGTATTCCATAGTAGCCTCTTAAAACCAGTGGTTGGATTGACCCTGAGGCCCCTACCTTGTGATCCCCCAGACCCCATGGTCATAGGAGGCCAAACCCATTATGAGGTGCAGTGAATCCTCAATTTGAGGTGGCACAGGAGACAACTCCAATATTTAATGAAGTGGAAGGGCTACCTCTTATCAGACACATCTTGGGTAAAGAGTAGGAACATCCAGGCCAATTGCCTTATAGCAAGATTCCATGCAGAAAATCCAACCAAGACTGGGGGAGGGGTCACAACCCTAAATTCTATACCTGCACTCAATTTGTTTTTTGCTTTATACAGGTCACCTTCAAGAAGTGAGGGGAGCCAACTTCTGGTTGTGCTCCTGTCAAGTCGGAGCAAAATCTGAGATTGTGCTTGGTTTCACTCTGTGCTCACTCATTGGAGGGTCCCAATTGGGACCAAAACAACCCTGGAGGGGTGGTGAAGAAAGGGGGATCCACTGGAAGTTGAGGGGAGCTGCATCTCCCCTCCCCTCTGAAGATGAGTTGTAGCAGTGGTCTAAAATGGCCACCATGAAGACGGGAGGCAGTCTGGGAAAATAAGACTGTGCTGCAGTGTTGAAGCTGTGAGTGGTGTGGGAACCAGATGAAATGCATGGACATTAAAAGGTACCCCAGAATTAAAAAACAAAGAATTTTTTAAAGAAAGATTGTAGAAGCGGCGACCAAAGAGAGACAGAAGAAAATTGGAAACTTGTGAAATTGGCTTTTGACTTGAAAAGAATTAATTTGGAGGTGGAAAACCTAGAGGAAAATATTTGACTATAAAAGACTTGGAAATTGAACTGGATAATTATTGGCACTAAATAGGCATTAATTAAATGGTGGAATTGAATATGTTAAAAAGAACTAATAATTGGAATTAGCAAAATTAATTAAAGCTTTAAAAAGGGAAAAAGCGATAACAAACGGTGGAATGTGGAAACAGAATAGAGAGCGCCACCTAATGGTAAAGGAAAAATTTCAGTGACTTTTTGAAGTGCTTTGTCTATTTAAAATTGGAATTTGAAATGAAATAAGAGGAATTATATTATAATAATAAAAACCCCAAAAGTGAAATACAAGAACATTACAGGGGATAAAAAAGATACATGAAAATATTATTGTAAAGAGGTACAGGAAGATCTTACCCCAGGTTTGACTATTGGCTTTGAAAAGGAATTCGAAAAGAAGCAATTGAATAGAACTGAGAGAAAAGATATATAGTTATATATATACATTGACTGCTCTGATAAAATATAAAAAAGAAAAGACACTGGCTGAAATAAATTACTGGACATTTGGTTGACAAGATGAGTGGAATATACACGGAAATAAGGTTGGAATTGCAAAGCATGAAGGATATAATGAAAGTAAGTTTGGAATTATGGAATACAATCAGAGGTGGTATTCAGCTGGTTCACACCAGTTCTGGTGACCCGGTTAGCAAGAATTTGGCATGGGTCGTGGAATTGGTAGTGACTTCTGGCCGGGTATGCCCCAGAACCGGTACCCCGGTCGCCAGTCGCTCAGTTGCCCTGCCCACCTAATGCTCACTCATGCAGCTCGCCTGCCCACTGCTCACCCCGCCCAGTCACTCCTCCCTTCCTATGTGGCACTCTGGGACCTCGTGGCTTGCCTAACCCGACTTCCCCACGTGGTGCCTGTGCCCCAACTGAGCAGCCCTGATCTGCCTGCTCACAGGTAAGCCCGCGAGTCACATTAGCCCCCCTCCATTCCCAGATCTTGGTAGGGGCTCCCACTGTTCCCGGGCTCAGCTGACAACCAGGGAGCATGACGCTATGCTGCCCGCATCACCCTTCCTCTCCCGCCCGTCGACCTGTGCACTTTGGGTGAGTGCAGGCAGCTGCTGTGAGAATGCTGTGATCAAGCCCTAATGCTGATGGCGGGGAAGGAAGATCCACACTGGGTTTGCTGTGATCAGCCAAAGGGCTGCCTGGGGGGGCATGACGAGGCAAGGCTGCCTTTTGGGCCCAGCTTCAGCTTCCGTGGGGCCTTCCATGTGGGAGGCCTGAGAGAAAATGCCTCCCCTGAGGGTCATCTGCTTGTCCATCCGCCGGCCTGGAAGCAGCATGTCTCCTTGTCATGGGCTGATGCAGGACCTGAGGCAGGGCAGTGGTTGAGCAGGTGGCAGTCCTGAGCAGGGCCTGAAAAACAGTCAAGCCTTGCCAGTGCAGATCTTTCTTCCCCGCCATCAGCTGTACGCCATCAGCTGTACTGTGAGTGGTGGGCGGGCGAGCTGCAGAAGTAAGCATTGGGTGGGCAGGGCAACTGAGCGACTGGTGACTGGGGTATTGGTTCCAGGGCATGGACCTCTTTTAGCGGTGGTCTGCACTCTGCCAAAACACTCAGCCTGGTGAGGGAGGGGTGGCTGGCCAAGGGGTGATGCAGGCAGAATAGCCTCATGCTGGTGGGGAGGGGTACACATGTTTCACAGAAGAGTAGGATTGCTCAGCTTTTAGAAGGATGGCAGGCTAATGGGACTAGGCAATAGGGTGCTTGCAGGTGTGGGTGAGCGTTAGGAGAAAGGGTGAGCGTGGCAACCTTTTTCCACCTTTTGATATTCCTCATTGCCCCAAGAGGCTGTAACTAAACAGCTCGCTGGTGGGGGTTATATGGGGAAAGTTTGTGTGGAAAAAAGGTTGGGAAACCAAGGAAACAGTTAGCAGGAGTGAAGCGGTGGGGTGGTGGGGCGGGGCCAAGCGCATGCAGCAGGTGAGGGGCTTTGTGTGGGAGTGTGGACTTGGCTTCGCTTTCTAGCTTTGCTTTTCGCATCTTCCCTGCTGCTCTTGTTTCTTGTCAGGCCATATTAACCTCCTCCTTTCTTTTGTGGTGCCTAATGGTGGGATAGGTAGAAGTTGAAGAAATGAAGCTCCCCCCCCCAACAACTGCCAAATTGCTTGTTTGGTGAGGGAGGGGCAGTTGCCCTGGGTGATGCAGGCAGAGTAGCCTCGTGCTTCCTGGTCCC
>AZIM01005045.1:12736-31440 GCA_000516915.1 Ophiophagus hannah | reverse complement strand
AACTCACTACCTGATTCTGTTGTCACATGCTCAAACCCCTACTCCTTTACCCTCAAACTAATCTCTGTTGACCTCACCCCCTTCCTAAGAGGTCTGTAAGGGGTGTGCATAAATGCACAATCGTGCCTACCATCCTTGTCCTATTGTCCCCAATTATTAGTTCCTATTTCATGTATTTAAACTTATGTTTATTCTTATTTCTATTATATTGTAAGCTTTTGACAAAATAAATAAATAAAATAAATAAATAAAATAAAAAATGTTGCAAAGATCTGCTTCATTTGGACCACCACAAATACAACAGCAGAAATCACTTCCGATTCAGTTCATAAACTATGATTTATGTCTTTCCATCAATCCAGAAAACTCTGCCTGGCATGACAACCATAGTTAAACCAACTGTCTCTTAGCAGGATTTCTGAAATGAACTCAGTCACTTATTTGCTCATGTTGAAAACCATCAAGTTTGTTCTTGAATATATTGGAGTAGCTCTTGCAACCTATAGTATGATGTCATAATATAGATCTTTCAGAGTGCAACATATTAATGGTTTTGATGCCTAGGAACAGGGTAGATCAATGTTGTTTCACTACAGGTTTGATTATATATGCATGTGCATGACACACATAATGTGTCTTTTGTACTCCAAAGTCTTGACTTGATTTCTGTGATTTAATGAGATGATTTTGTATTATTGTTACATTTCTCTTCCATTTATAATTTGTGTATTCAGCAAAATTTTGTTGAAGTCCCCTCTCCTTCCCCAAGTGAAAACTGAGATAATATATGCAATCTCTACATTTGATGTCTCCATCATGGAGTCATAATATGATGACAATGGAAATAGTTAGATTCTCCAGAATAGAGTTAGGCCATTTCCTTCTTCTGTATGCAGATGAGATAAGCCTAGTTTATTTAAAGCTTTCTAAAGGTACTTAACAATCCAATTAAATATTGCACTGAAAATTATTTAATTATGTATCTTGATTATTGATATTTGAAACTAATAACAGCATTTGACATCATTGTAATATATAAATTCAAAGGAAGTGCTGCAGTGTTGTCCTAATTACTCATCACATCATTACTGAACAAAGTGAGGAAGACAAAAATGGTTTTGCTGTACTTGATATAATTTTTCCAAAACTTGAAGAGGGCAGAATGAACTGACATGATTCTGCTTCTGCTATAAGAGAACATCTGTACTAAATTGTTGTCTTCTGAGGAAAATATGACCCTGTTTCTTTTTTCCCTGCTCACTAATGATTGTTTGTTCATCTCATCATTTTAAGTCCAATAAATCATTCTTAGAAAATAGACTGGTGGAGATTATGTGATATTTTATTTTCTGCACTATTTTTTTATTTTTGCAAGATAGAAAGTCTATTTAAAATAAGTTATTCAACTAACTGGGCAAGTCAATATCCCTTGACTTATTTGTCTATGAGAAAATAAATAAATTCTGGGTAACAATTTATCAATTTGTGGAGAATATAGACAAAGCTGGTTGTGATTTGTACAATCTATGATTAGTACAGAAATCAATGCTTTCTCCCAAATAGGCAGCCTATGACAGATCTGCTACCATACCATATTTAGAAGGCTGTTTTCCATGCACCAGGAAAGTATGTCACCTATTAATAATTACCCTGGCAGAGCCTTTGAGTAATCTGTTGTGTCTTATCCCTGCTAGTTCAAGGCAAGAAAGACAAAATGTGAATTTCTGCAAGGCTTGTGGAAAGCGAACTGGGATGAAATATTTAACAGCAAAGTAAGTTGAAATATTTAAGTGAGAGAGGGTAGCTGAACTCAAATCTTTAAAGGTATCTGGAAATAAAACTGATGTAGAAAAGTATGAAAAGTGATGTAACCAGAGCATAAAGGAAAAGCTTGCAAGCTCAAAACTGGGAAAATAATTGGCAAAGACAGAATGGGGAAATAGGAATTACATGGCTCTTTTGTCTCTCTCATGTCGACAAAAGGGGAAGAACAAGATACTGTCAATCACAGTAAATGTGGGAAGACCATATGAGCACAACCATTTACTGTATTTTCCTATGGTAACAAGAATCTGTTGAGAGTGTTTGAGTGGCCTAGAGATTGTTTTACAGATGTTTTATAGATTAACATAGTTCAAAGGGACTTTGTAGGTCACCTAGTCCAACCCCCAGCCAAGCAGGAGACCATAGACCAATTTTTTCTTGATAGAACAGACAGCTGTAGACTTGCAGTTTATTAAGATTAGTTCTATCTATTGAGATAAGCCACTTTTAACCATGATTTTTTTAAAACAAATCACAATGGTCTGATTAGTGACATACCCCTTAATGGATAATGGTTAGAGTTACATATTGAGCAAAGTTAAAAAGGAATTACGTTATGTCTTAGAGTTACATGTTAACCTGAAATAAATAGAAATTGTTCATTATATTATATTGCTAGTAACATGGTTGTTAAATGAATTTGGTTTCCCCATTGATTTTGTCAGAAGGTTGCAAAAAGGGGATCACATGATCTCAGGCCATGGCAACCAACATAAATACCTGCCAGTTGCCAAGCATTTTAATTTTGATCACGTGACATTGGAGATGCTACATTGTTCATAAGTGTGAAAAAGGGTCATAAGTCACTTTTTTTTAGTACCATTGTAACTTTGAACAGTCACTAAATGAACTGTTGTAAGTCAAGCACTAGCAATACTGGCAAAACTCAAAGATTTATGGCAATAGACTTTTCTTGAGTGTGCCTTGTTCTGAACAAGATAAATTTTTCATGAAATCTTCTACTTCATGCACAATAGACTAAATAAAGTTTGACTCTATTTTCCTCTAAATTAATTACCCCTGAGCTGAGGGTAGGGATCAGGTGCTACCATGCATCCAGTTCTAAGAATAAAAGATGCTCATGAAAGCCAAGGGATGGGAAGAAGTTGTGAATAACAGTAGAGATCACTGTTCAAAACCATGGACACATTTGAAGATGAAGGTGAGCTATTGGGGACAAGTTGCTTGCCTAGGGTTAACTAGTTAACTAGTTTTATAATATCTAAAGTACTGCCTCAATTTTTCCTTCCCACCCTCATGCACACACAAACACACTTTCTCCTGTCTTCTCTTTCCAGGGCAGCTACCCTATTATCAATCCCATTTTTTAAAAAAATCTCTTTTGCATTCCCACAACATTTTTCACCAGTGATAACTATTATAAGCAATAGATTATGACTATTCTGCTATGCTGACTAGTGATGAAATTACTTTTGGAAAATTCATAATTCAAGATATTGGGCATATGGTCGATAGCAAAGAAAACAGCAAGTTGATAATGCAATGTCAAAACAGATTTTCTATAACACCTTCTTCTTTGACTCTATTCTCTGCTTGTAATCAACATATTAAACTGCGTAACAGTTCTCTGTATTATCACATCCCATGCTAAGGAATTCTATGCACACTGATCTGGGTGTATAGTATTGAGTAAATTTAATTTTGTAGATATTCTCATATGTTGTTGTGTTGTCATTAATCAAAACACTGTTGTGATGATACTGTTACAGTGTATTTTTTCACTGGACATACAGAAATCCTATTTTTTCCTTTTTAGTTAAAATTTTTTTTTCTCTTTTGGTTGAAAAACTCAGTAAAGATTTTCATATGATCTCCTTCTAAAAGAACCATTTGTGTGCCTCAGTAGGTCAACGTTTCACTCACTTAGTAAGCCCAAATGTGTCACTGTCATAAATTGTGCAATTAACAGAGTGACAAAATGAAAGGATTTTCTTTTTGCAAACCAACTGTTAGAACTATTAAAGAGGCTGTAAACTGAAGTTGGGCCACAGTGACACATAAATTGATAAGGGGAAAGACAAATCAATGAATCTCTATTGCATAGGTTTTACAATATTTCTTTATAGTATACACATCAAATCTTTAACTAGCCAAGTCTTGTTTGATTTAATTAGATTTCTTTAGTTTGGAATAAAAAAAATCCCAGTTGCTTCATATTATCTTTTATTATTTATGAAAGGGATAATAAAAATTGACTGAGACTCTTGCCATATGGTCAGATGAAATTTTATTTTTGTCTAATTCTCACCTTTTATTTAATGGACAAATTTAATATCCTTACTTTCTATTGTTGAGTCAATGTTTCAAGTTCTAAACTTTGAACTTATCTTGCTCAGTAACAATAGGCTATTCTTTCAATCCCTGAAACTAGAACTTTAGAATAGAATTTTTCCATTTATTTATTTGAAATCTGAAAAAGCAACTTCCTCTTTTTTTAAAAAAAGTGGTAGTGATTACAGCAAATAGAAAAGTCTTTTAAGACAGATCATTAAATGCAACTTTTTTCTTCTCTTCTTGGGCAAGGAAATGCATAACTTAGTTTGTGCCTTGTGAAGTTGTGTTTGTTTGGCCACTATCTGCTGAATAAACTACAATTGTTTACATTTATCTTAACATTCTTATGTACCAACTATATTTTACAAATTACTGTGGCTGGCTTCATTTGTTTCCAATCACTATTCCTATAACTGTCTGGATAGTGTAGAATTCTACTGAAAACATAAAATATAGAACAAATCAGTATATAAATTTAAGCATTAATATCTAAACATGATATCACCAAGAGGATGAAATGTGCAGATCCTAATCCAAATCCTGCTGTTTCATCCTTATGTTGCAATGCTGCAAGGGATGGAGTCTATGTCACAACACCCACTTCATCACCTGTCCCCCACCTTGTCTTCCTTACAGACACACTTATGTAAAATAGTAAAAATTATCACCATTACCAGTAAATATAGTCACTCAGACCACAATACAATCATTGGTTAAACCATATTCAATAATTCTAATATAGTTCCTTAAATTGCTTGGAAAAATGAAAATACTTTTGTTACTAAAAAGACAATGTCTTTCAGCCTTTGTGGCAATGATATTCTTCAAAAAATACTGAAAAAAACCCTCTTTTTCTTCTGTCATCCAGTTCAACTAGTGGGGCTTCAGAGGAGAGTCTCAGATATTCATATAGGGAAGGAAATATGAAATTAAATATTCTTAAAGGTTCAAAATTTCTTAAATATATTCTTAAATATTCAAAATGTTGAATTAAAGCCCATCACTTTGAAATTTTGGAAGTGGATTTCTATTTAATGCAGACAGCAAAGCAATTACATAATATGATCAGATCAGCTACCCCCATTCATCCCCAGAAGCAGTCTAATTGAGCTAGATCTTTTTTGTGTTCAATAATCTAAACAAGAATCTGATAAAGCATGAGTGCTAAAAGACTATTTTTATCCAGGGAGGATTATACCGGGTATCTCTTCCGAACAGGATAAAAGGAATTTCAAGCTACTAAGGTCACTTGAACCTCTGCTGACAATGATAAATCTAAAAGAACCTCCAGCTACAAATCGTAACCATCAAAGTTTTCTATAAATCTCCATCTTTTTCATTTCATTTGATGAGCTTAGACAGCAATCATTACTTCTCACCTTGGAGTGGGGAACAAAATTCTTTTATTTGGATGGAGACCCCTTGCCTTATAAATAGGACAATATTATAAGGAACATGTAATTATGAAATTTTTTTTGTTAATTATGGATGCTCAGATTTCCCCCCCTCCGCCCATATATCTTGGTGCAGAACAGATAGTGAGGCTGTAATCAAATAGAATCTTCAAACAGTTTTTTAACTAAAATTCCTTGCTTTCACAAATACAAAAACATCAAAGAGAAGTCTAATAGCCTACTACCATATAAAACCATTAGATTGTTGGGCACATTCCAAGTCTGCCTTGGTTTACTTTGGCTGCAGCTAAAGTCCCATGCTGAGCTGAGATGTATCTGATTGACCCATCTTCCCTGTTGGAAGCCTCTCTTCTTTTTCCTTGACTTGAATGACCTCCAAGTAAAGCACTGATATTTTACAATTCATGACAGAAAAAGAAGGGAGAGGGAGTGAAAGTGGAATATATAATTAGGAATATAATTTGCAACCACTGTGACCTTTGGCATACTTTAAATGCTTTTAAAAATATATTGCATACCATACATGCACATAACACCGCTAATTTTTTTTTCTTTTAGCCTCTTCCTAAAGGATATTTATTCTGTAGTGAGAGATTTAATCAGAACAGAGGCACAGTTATCTCCTCTTCCTTCCAATAACAAAGATGGTGCCATATCAAAAATATATAAATGCCAGCCTTGTATATTTTTGTTTAAAAATACATGTGAAACTTAATCTTATGCATGCCTTTTTAGAAATATGACTAAGCTATTTTTGGTCCTTAGTATATAATCTCATGAAAACATCCACAAGATAGCAATTATAAAGTAGCATTTGAAAATGGAGAATGGGGCTGCGGCCCTAATAAAACATAGTTTTACTTTTAATAGTAGAGTGATAAAGTATTCTTTAAAAAGTAGAAAAGGTATAGAGCTGATAAATGGGGATTACTATAGTAAAATATTGTTGTCCAACCAAATAAAATGTTGGAACAAAATTAAATAAAGAATCTTGTAGTTGTTGGTTTTCCTGTTTCACTACTTTGAACACACTCTCACCAGTTACTTGTGGGGCCTGACATCCATATTTGTGTTTAAAAAGATCTTTAAATCCCATCATTTTGCACAGTCTTTCAACTACTAATTTTAATTATTAATTCTGCTTATGTATTTTAACTTTCTTAACACCTTGAATTTAAATTTGCTTTTACTATAAAGCATTAAATAAATATCAATAAATAAATCAGATGCAAAAAATGACATTAAACTAATGACCTCTATACAGCAGAGGATTAGCAAACTTTACTCTGAAGGCTGCAATCTGGTTTCATTCCCTGCCTGGCACCTGCAGTGGACATAGCTGATGATGTCATCAGAGTCAATAAGTGCACGTTTTAAAGCTCTTTAGTGCATTTTTGATGAGTATTTATTTTATTGTATCCCATCTTTATCATTTTTGCAAATAATTCAAGGTGGCAAACATATACAAAACACCTTCCTCCTTCTATTGCTCCCACAACAACCCTATGAGTGTGAGTTGCATTATGAGAGTGTGATTGATCCAAGGTCACTTAGCTGTCTTCCATGGTTAAGACTGAAAATGGAGCAGGTTTTATAAGGCTTGTGGTTCCAATCTGACTTCTTTCAATCTACAAATAAGGGAGAAAATCAGCTTTATTCTCATTCTGAATGGGATTTCTCCAGAACTGTTTAGGAGGTGTTGTCCCAATCTTCAGCAGTATATGCTGTTCCAACACAGAGATCTTCACCATCTTGAAGCTTGAGAGAAAATTAGCAGATATAAAGAAGGATGTGAAGGAGATGCTGAAGGAAAGAAGGTGTTGGCATCTAATTGTAGGAAACTCCTTGCAGAACTGGCTTAGATAATTTTGCTCAGGCATCATAAGAATGAACTTTTATTTGATCCAGAGGTTTTGCATTGTTTCAGAAATCCTGCTAATTGGTTCATCAAAAGTACACCTCCAGCTTCCAGGTTCACTTCTAATGTGCTCAGAATTGAGGTTGGGGTCTTCATCCATCCCAACCGTCATCCATAGGTGCTGCAATAATACACTAACCTGATAATATAGCTATTCTAAAGCTAAATCATAATGTAGATCTCATATTTCATAATCCAACAGTAGCATTTAATCAAATATTTCCAATACTGAAAGAGAATATGTCAGAAGACAATACATGGGTCATAGTTTAAATCTCATATGATGAGAGTTGGTTTCTGCTGATTTTGCCATCTGGTCATCCTATTATCTTGGCATTGTGCTTCTAATTTGAAGCAGGTCTTATTTCATGTTGGTTTACAAAAGATTCACATTCATACACTTGTTTCAGTAGTGCTTTTCTCTTTGTCTTCATCTGGTGACTGGTGGCAAGTGTATATCACTAGGAGGTTTGACAGGGAAGGAGAAATATTTGGTCCATTTGCTTTGTCCAAGTACAACAAAAGTGCCAACATTGATGTGACAAAGTGGTCTCTTCAGGTCCCACCATTGAGTCTAAATATTTTATAGAGCCTTTGCAGATAACACAAGGCTATGTAAAGCTCTTCCATTTGAAGCTGTGAATTATGAAGCTACTCCCAGATTCCCTGAGACCCTAGGTGAGATCTGAGAATGCTTGCCAAAATGTATCTTGTAAATAAATCAGTTTTATCTACAACCCTAGCATTTTAGACAGATGGCCATTTAGAAATCGGCATGTCACAGGGGATGGAAGAAAAGAAAAAAAGATGAGCGGGAGTAAGCAAAGGAAACAAACACCACATTAGAGCAAAATCTTATGGTGCATGATATTAATTGTTAAGTGCATCCATTCTTTTTTCCAGCACAAATACACCGTTGAATTGAAAGTGCCAACTAATTAAAACAAGGAAAACAGATATTCTTAGCTTCAGTATTAAAATGTCTGGTAGCACTCCATTAAGGTGACGTTTGATTTATTCATAGCAATGGAAATGATTAATGGGTAACATTTGAGTGTTTATTATATAACAGGCCCATATGTAGAAGTGGATGCCGACCAGATGATACTAGAAAATGCATTATGCAGACTGATACTCTTGCAGGTTTCTTATGAGATTAACAGCTTTCATAATCATATTTTCCTGAGACGTCCAGCTACAAAAGCAAAGCTGTTTGGAACTAGCTAAAGCAGATTGAAATAACACTTATAATGCTCATATAAATTACACACAAACACGCACACACATACTTTCCATTTGGGATAGTTCAACTAGCTGTGCTGAATCTCATGAGAGGCAACTGCCGCCAGACTGAGAAATTTAAAAAGCATCATGTTGAAAGTACTTAGCATGAATTTGGTGAGAACTTTTTGCAGTTGCAAATCAGAGCTTGAGAAAGTCACTGAGAGATGAATGTGTGGACATGTGAGTGTGTATGTATGTAAATAGCCCTGTGATGAAGTCTGAATAGTGAGCCATATTCACTGCAAAGCACAGCATCTTTGAACCTTTATTCATGCATTTAAATCATCACCGGTTGTAGCTATCAAGTGAAAAACATGCACATATAGAAAAACGGACATTTTGGATTCAGGTATGTCAAATGATGCTTTCAAAGGTAGCTATAGTGGGATGCTCTCCTCATGCAAATTTCATTGCTATTCTCATTAGATTAATCCTGTCTTTTCAAGCTTCTACATGTAGTGGTTAACTTATTTGATTTATTATTAACACCTGTTACCTGCTTTTTGTTATATTACAGAGCTCTAACATTGTAACATGGGAAAGAATGACAGTGGGTCAGCATTACCTTTTCTTAAGTAAAATAGTAACTTGATACGATGCTGCCATCCAATGCCTACTGTGAACAGATTAAAGAATCTTGTGGAGAACCATATTTTGTTAGGTACCATTTACCCTGGAGCTATATGTTATTTACTTTATCTGCGTGAGAAATCTCATAATGAGCTCCAGCAAGAGGACTCATCTCCCCATAAATAAAACCATTTTATCTTTTTAAATGTGTGTACTACAGCTGTGCATATTTCAAAATGATTTGGAAGAAATGCTTTAGACCTTATGTGCATGTGAGAACATCATCTCCCCCTGTAGATCAGATTCCTTGAAACTGTGGGATCTTTCCTGAACTATGTACAAATGCCTGGAAAAGTTGAGCTCCTTTAATGAATAACAGAGAGAAGCCGGGCTTACCTGAAAGCCAAGGCACTTTCCCCCTTCATTGTCAAGCCCTACACCACCATAATACATTTTAACTTAAACAATTGAAGAGGAACCTGGTTTCTACAAAGATACTTTCAGATACTTTTTCATTCGCCATTTAGGAACCTTTAGGGCAGGGGTGTCAAAATGGTGGCCCATGGGCCAGATGCTCCCATGTCCACCCAAGCTCTGTGAAGGGAAAAAAGTGTCACGATATATCACATGACAGCAACATGACACCGCAAGTTTGACACCCATGCTTTAGGGGAAGGAATAAGTCACATCTAACTGAGTGCTAAATTAATTGTTTACTGTGGCTTATTAAAGTAGGGCCTAGATGAAATAGGGCCAGAATTTATTAATTCAGGGGTCTCCACATTCTTCAGCTCATCAACTCCTTCATGAATTTTTAAATTGTTCATCTGCCCCCAAACTTGTACCATGTGAAAATAATGAATTATTGCTAAATATAGAGATCAGTTATTTTCTTGTATATAATTTGAGCCAGACATATAACATCACACCAAAGCCAACTAGTTAAAGAACTCCAACCATATTCCAAGCAGAATGTCACTTGTTTTCTGTTTTCTTTCTTTTTTAAAAAAAGAGAGAGAAAAAGATACAAAACGTTTGTTTATAGTTGCTTTGTAGAGCAATCCATACTATGATTCAGGAGGACCACTTCACACACACACACACACACACACNTATGCATGTGTACCTGTACATGTGCATGTTCTGTATGTGTACATGTATATGTAAGCAGTGGTGCCCCAAGGATAAAATATAAACACAGAAGGAAGTGGCAATTTTATACCCACATGCACACTCAACTCCTGAGTACAAATTCAGACAGCTACATAGAAGGAAACATTAAGAATTGTGGTCATTTAAAGGTAGTTGAACTCTGTCTATCCAGCTATCCATCCATCTCCCTAATAAGTTTTGGAACTGTTTGTTTTCACAATGTCCTACCTTTGCCAGATTCAATTCAATATTACTCTCCTTTCTCTCTAGTACAACCATTTCTAAGTTCTTACTACATGTTTAGTCTTTCAAGTGCATTCCCACAGGATCTTCATACATCTCTTAATCTCTGCGCCACTCAAGGCAAAGACATTTGTTTTGTTTGTATCTCTTTATCCTAACAAGGCTATTAGTGCTTTGATAATATTCTTGAATTTCATTACTGATTCTCCATTCCTTCTATCATCTAATTTAATTACAATTTTAACTAAGCCCAGCTTTTACACTGATCCCTCTGGTTATCCCAATTTCCCCTGGTAACTCCATACATTGCTCTTCTTCATTAACCTTTATTGATTGTCACGCAATGGGTTTCACTTCTCTTCACACCAGTTTTAAACAAGCTAATTGAAATGTTGTCTTTCGAGTAAGATTTAGTGAGGCAGCACTAAAACTTTTACTAAAATGGAAGAAAAACTGACTGACACAGCGCCTATCGCCCATTCCTATTTCTACTTTCATAAATAAATTTAAAGATGGGAAATGGTAAGAGATCTTAAGTGTATGTTATCATGCCAATCTTAATACTAAATATATCAAAAATCATTAAACCAGGTCTGAATGCTCTTAAATAATCAATGGAAATTATTAGCAGTACTAATCTGATACTGTGATAGTTGAATCAATCAATATTGTATTGGGTGCTTGCACTATTTTGTACTTTATCCAGTTACTAATGTGAACTAATACATGCCAAAATGCTTTGCTTTCTCGAAAAAATTCTTATTCTGTGAAAGAAACTTCTGCCTGATTTGTAGGGTATTATGAGATTTTTTTCAGGTCTTTTGGTGGTGGTCTCTCCCTCATTGCATCCTAAGATAAGTGTTCTGGAGATAGGATTACACAATAAAAATTAATTACACCTGCCTTCTCTCCTTTCCATGCACACTTTATGTTTCCTCCTTTAGAAAAGAATGAATATCAAAAGCAAACTGAATTATAACAATCAGACAAAATGCATTCAGTAAAGTAAGGTTTTATACACTATTAATAATCACATAGAATCTGCTTCTACATATCTACATTAATATCTTGTCTGGAGTATTATTATTTTTACTTTTTTAGAGCATACTCAAATTCTGTTCATTTAGGATATGAATTAAGGCTATCACTGAGATGGTTAAAAAGGAATTCCCATGAAAAATTCTCCTTTTATACTTTTTATTACTTTTTTTTAACTATTTGAGCTGATTTTCATTTTTTATAGATTCTTTTATAAAATTCTGATTGTTTGTACTAATCCCAAATATTTCTGCATCCAACTATGTGGAAGAGAATCAAATACTCTTTCTCTATTTAATCCAAGCTATTTCTTTATTCATTGTTTTGAGGGTTTTTTTAGTAATTTTGCTAAGTTTACTAATTTACTAATCAACCATTTTTGTTCTTCATGCACTCAACAATCACTTTTTTGTTCAAGTAGATACAATGCTTTTTTGAATAGGTAATGAAAAATTTCAGCTGCTAACCAACATTCTTGGCAAGGAAGTAAGTCGTTTGTAGGTGTTTGCAACTGCATCATTGTCTCTGTAAGTAGCAATTCATTTCTTAACTTTCTCAATGTATAATATTTCATAAAATTTAACAATCTTTCTTGGTTAATTTATTTATCTTTCTTTCAAATCAACCTTACCACTTTGACTATATTTTTCTTGCTTCTGTTTTACTGCATTTTATCTCAATGCATCTTTTAAAGCTTTTCATATTTCTTTTCTATGGATCTTTTCCAATGGTGGAAATTTCCCCCATAATTTGAGTTTGTCATATGTTCATTAAATGTTGAGTTCAGTTCTTTTTGTCTTCCAGGGAGTTGATGTTCAACACTATGTGGGCATTATTTTCATGTCTTTCATCCTCCTTATTATTTGTACCAGATGTGAATAAAATTTGATGCTGCTTTTCAAAAATGTCATTTGTATGATGACCTTAAGTGTTCATTCATTTATTTTCATCCCATCTTTATTATATTTATAAATAACTCAAGGTGGCAAACATATTAAATATTCTTTCCCAACCTGTCTAAGGCAGGACTACAACTCATAGTCTCCAGGTTTCTAGCCAGGACTCTTTTTCACTAGACCAGGGGTGGGGAACTATGGCCCTTTTATGACTTGTGGATTTCAACTTCCAGAATTCAATTACTGGCTCAGGAATTCTAGGAGCTGAAGTTCACAAGTCATAAAAGGTCATAGCTCCCGACCCCTGCACTAGACCAAACTGGCAAACAAATTTTGTTGCTATCAATTTTATTCAGATGTTTAGCTAGTTTTCTCAAGTCTTGCACTGGGATGCCATAAAAGTTTTTATTCTAAAGATATTTTTGGTTGATCCATTAATCACTTTTCATCAGTTTCTGAGTCTGGGTACTTATGTTTCAAATATCAAACATTCTCTGGTGAAATTCCCTAGTTTTAGAGCTTAATATAAAATAGGATTTCTTAATTATTAAATTTTCTTCAATTGACCTTTTCTTTTGCTTTGCTGGGACTGCTAGTTGCTTTGCAGCTGGATAACATTTCTGCCTATTTATCTACTGATGTCCAGGAGCCTTAAGAAAATATTTCAAAAAGAGACTGGACAACATGGTATAGGGTCTTCTGCTTGAGCAGCAGTTTGGACTAGAGATCTCCAAGGTCCCTTCCAACTCTATTACTCTATATTTTAATACCATATCTGATCTGTGTAGACCCAGACAATCACAAATTGGTTTGGAATTTTTGTTTCATGTGTTCACTGGTTTGGACCATACTTCACATGCTGTTTTCACTAGGTCCTGTGTGTTAGTTGAAATTGACAGCATGCCACCACCAGCATAGCTTCTGGTATCATTGAGGTACCCAATCCTCTTCACTGTAGTGAGTGATGGTCTGTGATGATGGCTTTAATTGTCATTGTTATTATTTGAAGTTAAAATCATAGCCCTAAATGTCTCTCATTAGAAGATCAGAGTCAACTTCTCTTAACAAGCCAGACAACATTAATCAGACTCTTGATGAGACTTTTGTATTTTAGTTCATTACTAGTAGTCACAGTGAAAGATCCAGAAGGCCAGAGCACTTCAGAACCTTGGTTAAAAAATTTTATTTTGATTTTTAACATCCATAAAGTTCAAACATCCAGTATGGATAAGCTTTAGGTTTCTATTGCTACTAAATTTATGAATCCATTTACCAAATTACAAACTGGTAGGTATTATTTCTACTGTTAACAGCAGTGCCAACAATATATATTGCTTTAGCATTTCAAGCCTGTTGAATTATCTTACAACAGACTGGGTTGACTTATTTTTTGGCTTCACACATGGCATTAAACCATATGCTAATCAAACTTGCTATGTTTATGCAATACACTAAGCCATAAGAAAACTATCCAAGGTTAACATTACTTAAATTTATATTTATGTGAATGCATCTGTTAACCTTTGCCTATCGTGGTTGCCTGACTATGAATACAGTCACTGTATGTACCTAAAGTGAAATTCAAAGAATCAAGTTTATTTAAGCTTCTCCCTCCATTACTCTGAAAAGGAACAGGCGATCTGTTTTCAGCTTTGGCCCTCATTTTATTTTATTTTTTCAGATGATAAAATTGAGTGAGTTGCTATGACATTTCAGATGGGCACAAACGGAATTGGTTGGGCTCTTCACCCTATTCTTTTTTTTTTTTAGGTGGGTGAGAGATGTTGGATTTGTACATAGGGAATGCTTACAAGAGCAATTGGAGAACAGTAATTCCCTTTAATTTCTATAGTAATCAATGGAAAATTGTGCCATAATTTGACATGTTACTGCCAGGATTTGGTAATGTAATATTGGGAAGCTATCAAGAAAGGGACTATTAATGTTATGTGCAAGCTGCAGGTTGTGGTTAATCTACCTGATTTAGAATGTAAATATTATACTAGAATGTTGAAACTGGATGGGCCTCTTTGTATATACAGGAAATACTGTACCTGACCTTGCAAAATGGTATTTAACTGGCTGAGGCAATTTTGTCAAACTTTTCCACATATGTACTGAAAAGAAGTTACCTAGCTAGCTATGAGGATTGCAGCATTGCATCATTAATCTGTCTGCTTCCATGTTACCTGAATTCTGACTTATAAACATTATGAGAGAGGGCAGTACTGGCTTCCTAATCTGAAAGATGCTGAAACAATTATGCCTACTAAAAAAAAAGTTCTTTTACCTGGATTCTTAAGATATTGATCATAGATGACATCAGATCATTTATTTATGCTGTCAACTAGAGGCCCTATCTTTTCTATATATTCTTGGCAGGGTTTCCATTGTCTAAAGTTATAATCAAGTCCCTGATAAGATGTGCTCCCAAGCCATCTGCAGGTATTATTGTTTTTTAAAGAAAGTATTAAAGGTAGCAAAAAGCATTGAGACAGGTTGAGCCTGAATCATAGAAGAGTGCTTCACAACTCAGGGGTTCCATTGGCCACCAATCATGGGTTTCTTGGCTTGTACAAGGGATGAAAATTGATATACCTTTCTTTTTCATTAGCTATTCTAATTGAGAGAAAAATGATAAGTTCCTCTTTTATAATAGGATTCATATATTTAGACTAGAAGATTCTCTTTTGCTCTTTCTGATGCTTCTTGTTAACTTACTCTTT
Source organism: Ophiophagus hannah (assembly GCA_000516915.1). Classification (NCBI taxonomy): domain Eukaryota; kingdom Metazoa; phylum Chordata; class Lepidosauria; order Squamata; family Elapidae; genus Ophiophagus; species Ophiophagus hannah. Next base: position 16,079 of record AZIM01005045.1, on the reverse strand, counting down.
TTCTTTTCTCTTCATAAACCCCCACCCTATAACCTAAAATGTGTTCAGCTACAAGTACATGATACATTGTTATAATCCTCTTGGAAAACAGGAAGATCTGCCCGGGCTAGGCAACAAGTAAGATAAGGACATCCGTCCAACGTAAAGCCCAGCAGCCCAACAATAAATATAAGATAAGACACTGAAGCATAGGAAACAATGTCATGCTGACCCCAGTTAATAGTTTAGCATATAGAAAATAAGGGGGTGAATGGGAAGGGCTTTATAGGTGTGGCGTGTTCTGTGCAGGGGTATAAAATATATTGTTTGAATATGAAAGCTTACTCTTCTTGTACCCAAGCTACTTGGGAAGGGACTTGAAGGCCCGTTTGCAAACACTTATTTTCTTTAATAAACCTTTGAATTGTGAACCAGACTTGTTCCTGTGTTGTGAGTATTGAATAATTTGGTTCGTACATCTCACATAATATTAATTCAATAAAATCCATTCTGGCATTTTGCATTGGTCTGAGCTCATAGTTTTTTAATCCTTAAAAAAAACCCCTATTGATTCCCAAGTGGCCACCAAGACAAATATACAAAAAAATAGAAGCTGAACTAAAGAGATCTGGAGATGAAGCAAGTGAATACCAAGTCATTAGTAGCTTCCTGAACTGAAGTGAATTTCTTTCAAAGCATGCATCTCAATATCTAATTTATTAAGATAAAAGTAAGAATGCTGCAAGGAACCTAGCAAATGAACGACTTTCTCCTTAAAACTAAAATATATCTGTGTATGTTAAAGTGGAGTCTTTCTGATTCCTTTCCCCGCAGTCTTATGGCATAATGACTAAGAAGCTCATTTTTTTTAAATCAGAAGGATATGCATATCTGTAGCTGGAAATTGTTTAGATAATAATCATCTGAATCCCTATTAATCTGAAAACCAACCTTTCAAATGTATAGCTTTGCTCTTGATAATAACCACATTGGGTTTATTATAGGTATTTTTTTCTTGAAGAAATGTATAGTTCTTAATCAACCCATGAAAATGATGCTTTGTGGTATTATATATCTATATCTATATCTATATCTNTATCTATATCTATATCTATCACCTAAGATCAATGTATGTGCTATGGAGGCATCTGTCATTTTTTCTGTAACATATCCAAATGGGATTTGGGATATTTCTGAACATGAATGCATTGACGTACGTTTCTTAATTGTTTACTCCTCTAACATTTACCCACCAGAAAATCCCCCTACCCCATTGCATCATCCTCACAAGCTGCCTGTGGAGTATTTTCCTTTTCATCTCAATATCAGATGGAAAGCCACAATTTTACCCAACATGAAGTAGCAATCTGCACTGGCCAATTTTGTGCTGATAAGAGCTGAAGAGAAATGGTTAAATTAGCAGTTGCTAGTTCTAAGCTTCTTACTCAGATATAGATTGTTCCAGGATTCTTTCATGTTTGAAAAAAAAATCCACACAAAGTATCACAGAGCCCCATTTAATGAGTAGCTCGAGGATCAGAAGAAAGAAGTTTCTGATTGAAGACTGTACCAGCTAAGAAAATGAAGCCTGTTTGTCACCATTATTGAAGTCTTAACTTACTATTTCAAAATTGGGCTATATATAATTGTCAAAATTCTGGGTCATCCTCATTTTAACATCTCCTTATAGTTAATCTTATCTATACAATTAGAATTCTGAAAATGTATGAACAGATAAAGTAACAAACACAAAAGACCTCAACGTCTTTATGTGCAGGGTGATAAATAAAGTCAAGGTTGATCAGCAAAGGCCCACCCACCTTCTATGTCAATCATGCAGCCTGTCTTGACTCAGCATGGATTGGATGGAAATGCTTAAATGTTTTTTTAGCTATTGATGTAAAATTGATTGCAAATATATTTGCATAAAAGCTAATGTTTATTAATATTTGTGCCATGACTATGGAAAGTCAAGAGGATACACTGGTTAAATGAAGGATCTAAGTGAGTGTTTGGATTACTTTTATTAATTTCTTTAAGCAGCCATATTTATTCTATTACTTCATGGAAGTATGATTTATGTTTGCTTTCATCACAAAAAAAAGACAGATCAATACAGACAATAAATCTTTAAGTACTTTTAACCTTACATGCTCTTTATAGGTTGAGAGATAATCAATAGTTATGACAGAAAAACTGCATATGATTCATCTTTCAAGCTGTTTGCTTTTTATGACACAATGCTGATAGTTCAAAATGTAAATGTCATGATCAATTTTCTCTATGTCTGAAAAAAAGAAGACCTATAAAAGGTAGTCGGATATGCTACTTTTAAAGATATACCATCAAAATAAGAGATTATCTAGATTTGTACATTTGGTCCAGGCAATCTAGTTAACAGATTAGAATTGGCTGTTTAACACAAAATAATGTTATCTCCTTGTATGGAAATAATTGTGACTTTCTTAGTTATCTTTATCTTGTTGATTCATTTATGCAAATGTGTTCCCTGTAGTCAAAATATTTTTTATAAACTATGGCATTTCTTTCCCTCTAAATAACATGGACTGGTTATATAAGACTGATCTTAGTAAATTGGTGATAATTTAAACATCTGATCTGAATAATAGTTGTAGCTCAGTAGAACTTACTATTCGGGCTGAATAAGGAACAACTTTTGTATGTTTGACTTTTTGTCTTGAATTAAAAATATTAGAATTTCTTGGTAATTACTACTCATGGTCTCTTTTCCAAAGTACAAAGGTATTTTTTTTACATATTTTTTCTGCTCTGTAAACTATTGGCTACCTATGCTTAGTAAGTTAGAACAGTCCTGTAACTAAACAGAAATGGTTAAAATTATGGTATTATATTTCCCACAATACCTCCAAGGTGAATTTAAAATGAAATCAACAGAAAATTTGTTATCAGAAGGATATAAAAGTCAACATTTACCATGTGTGCAACAGTTAGAAAGATTTAAAGTTGATAAATGGTTTTGAACCTGATTAAAACTGTTCAAAATTGAGCTAATACTAATGATGGACCTCTTATTGCCAATATCTACAATTTTTTGTTGAGATGTGAAATAGAAGATGAACAAGTTAAAGACTGTATGATAAAATGGACTAAAATTGTGGACATAATATGTAAATGGTGCAATGGGAAAATATGGATTAAGGGATTGAAATTTCCATTATCTTACAATCTTAAAGAGACTTTTTAAAATAAAATGATATATAGAATAGCCCTATGGAGCAGCTTTTCATAATGATGCCTTCCTTTGGAATTCAATTGAGACTTTTGAATGAATGAATGAATGAATGAATGAATGATTGAATGAATGAATGAATGAATTCTTTAT
>AZIM01005044.1:12201-32707 GCA_000516915.1 Ophiophagus hannah | reverse complement strand
AATTCTCCAGCCAGCTATGCCAAGTTTGGAGACCTCTGTTTTTCAACATCAAACTGCTTGTTAGTGTGAGTGAATCGGCTGAGCTGAAATGTATAAAATGCAAACTACTGTATACACTTGGCTGGAAATTATTCTGTGAACTGCTGAGGCAATGGTACAAAATAGTATCACTGTAACAATTCTAATGTTTGGTCAATCTCCTTAAGCTACATTCGGGGCAATGCATGTTAGCTATGGCAGAACTTATACAACACACATATCCATGACTTCTCTTTTTTAACATCTAGTCATAAACATTTGAGAGATTGTTGATAGTACTAAAGGTCATATTGGAATTATCGGAAAACAGAATTTAGTTTATCCTAATTGGGGAAACATAGGGGGTACAATAGTAAGTCTGGTTCTGGTCTTGGCTAATGTAAACCAAAACAAAGTATTGGATCTGGTTAATATTTGCATGCAAAAGCAAAGGAAACTCCTGAGATTAGTAAACTGAAAAACAATTCAGAAGCAATAGCAAACTCTTTTATCCATGCTAAGAAAAGTGCATGTATGTGACTGCGACATCAGAATTAAGCTGAATTTTCTTGATTTGCATTAAAAGTTGCATTAATTTTAACATGCTTCCCACAAAATGGTAAGAAATTGTGCCAACAATTTATCAATGATGCTCAGAGGCAACAAGTGTGAACCCGAGAATGCACTTTTTCCCACTTTGCTGTATTCAGTGACATTGCATTCGAGGTCCTTATCCCCACCAGTAATAGGGTCAGGCTGACTGAAGGGGAAAAATGAAACATGAAATAAAATACCGCAATTGATTGCTCCTGTTCAGAGGCTCGCTGTTTCTTAGGCACTTTTAAATTCTCCCTCAAATTTTCTTAAATGACTGTCCTTGGGATTCCATCTTTCCTTTTTGACATTTTTTTTTTCAGGGTCCTTCAAGCCTTTCCTAGTAATTACATGAAGAAATAAGGACACTATATAGAGGAACTGAATGTTTCTGCACAATATTCTGCAATGCCAGTCCCCTTTTAAAATTGATTTTAGCTTGAAAGAACATTGTTTAACATTTTCCACTTTGATGCTCTTTTGAATACCTATTTATCTATTGTATCTATTCAAAAATCCAAATCATCAAAACAAATGTGAAACTAGTGAATACTGGGGCATCCCTGTATATTTTTATCCCAGGAAAAATATTCACCTCAATAATTTTAGTATAGCTTTTAGACCTATTCTTGTGTTTAAAGAAAACCCTTTATTACCAGATGAACATTTTTTAATAATTATCGTTTAGCCAGATATTATAATTCAGCTGTTTGTTTGGTAAACTACCCAGCTAATGAGAAGGAAATCTTACATTCCCCTTTTAATGTTTAAAATATTTCTGCACAAAGTATAAGGCAGAAAGTATCATTTATATGTTGCCTGTTGATATTCTATTATCAAAAAACTCCTTGAAGGCGTATATGACATTGTGCTATAAAAAGAGTATTTTATATGGAATAATGTACCCAAATGATTTAGTTTTATATGAGCTTAATTATTACTATAATTAAAGTAAAGTTTAGGAATAGAACTACTTTTTCAAGATTTTGTTCAAAATGGCACAATGGGAAGAGACTAAAAGATGTTCAGTAAATTACATTTAGACTCTACAAGTGTGAATCACAAAACTCAAAAAGAATAGAAAACAGTATTTTATAAACACTTTTTACAATAAATTAAGGACATATTTTCAACTTTTAAATACAAAGTTTATACAATCAACAGAACAAGCAACTTTGTCAAAATGTGAAAGGATGTTGAGTTTCTTCAATTTTTTTTAACACAATTCAACTTTAAAAAAAAAAGATTCCTTTTCAAATACCAGCAGAAGATAAACTACCCAATATGGCCAAACACCATTTTCACTGCTTGGAACCCCATTATCTTCAATAACAATAATCAGATCAAATTGCTCTTAAGTCCAAGAATATTTTAATCTTCAGCGCCTTGAACTGGAGCTGTTATGACACTGATAACCTTTGAAACTGTTTCTTGCGCATCCAGAAATTTAGAATTTAGTTCAAACAATTTACCAATAATAGTCAGTGTTTGTTTTAAAATGATAATGGAACTGTTGTTTAAAGGACATTAATCTACTCGTGCTCTTCTGCTTTGGCTTTTTTTTTCTGACGATGATTAACAGCAACCCAAAAAGTTATCTTATCCATAACTTCTTCCAGAAGTCTAGATGGCAGCCATGGTATTTGTTTCTCCAAGAGGACAGCATTTTTACCAATACAATCAAGACTCAATCTAAAAGAAACAAAATGAAGGTTATAAAGTTTTGCTCCCTATAAATTACATAGTAGTAAACTAGTTAAAACATCTAAGTACTGCAATATGCTCTCCCACAGCAATGTTTCCAATCTTAATATCTCAGCTCTTTCATTAGATAACTATTGCTGAAAATAATATATTCTTTGTTAGGATTTTATTGAAACATCATACATATGATTTGCTTGAATCACGGATGATGGATTTGGCTTAAACAGCTGCTATATAAGAATGACACTGGAGAAGAGCCTAATGCTGGGAACGATTGAGAGCAAAAGAAGGGGATGGCAGAGAATGAGGTGGCTGGACGGAGTCACTGAAGCAGTNGGGGATGGTACAGGACAGGAAGGCCTGGAGGAACGTTATCCATGGGGTCGCGATGGGTCGGACACGACTTCGCGACTAACAACAACAACTATTCTGGAGGCTTTATAATATTATTCTGTTTGTTTGTTTTTCAACTCACCTGAGAAGTGAATATGGTTGTGTTTGAAAAATCAATAAATCACTGCAATGTCCCTAAGAAATAAAAAAAACAATGATTTCAAATATATGCAGTTCTCTTTCCTACAAAAGTATTGAAAGCAATATACACAATTAAAAGGTGTCAAAGCTGCCAGTTGTTAAAAAAAAAAAGAAAAAAGCAGCAAAGCAAGACAAGCGTGGTGTGTCTTCTGGAATTCTTTTGAAATTCTTAATAGATCTATGTCATGAGACCAAGTGAAAGTAGGATTAAAAATGGAGCAGCCTGACACATTTCAAACTGTTGCCCAACTGATTCTCCCATAGACATGTGCTGGGGAATTGTTTTTTCCCTACCACAGCATCCAGCTGGAACTAATCATTTTTTTTTATTGTTATTGGCTTCTCCTGCCACATCAACTCAAGATCCTGTTTTGTTCACTTTTTGGAGAGTTATCTTACTGACAGAAACAAATATATGCTGAGTTCCAAATCCTGTTTTTTTTTTCCTTCAGAAAATTCATTTGCTTTTTCACCCTCATCCAGCCCAGAATATGTTGTTCCCATGGCTCCAATGTTAAAAAGTAACAAGTATCAAGTTTTATTCCCAATCTTTAAAACTAGAGAGGGGATGTTAAAACAAAACGGAATCTTGCTCTGGCTTGTTCAGGGCAGAAAAAGTAATTGAGTGATAGATCATCCCTTAAGGCAGGGGTGTCAAACTTGTGGTCCGCGGGCTGGATGCATCGTGCTGGCCCCACCCCCGGACGGCTTAGCGAAGGGGGAAAAAGTCACAATACGTCATGTGACGCCGCATGTTTGACACCCCTGCCTTAAGAAATGGAAGCCAGACTCCTCTCACACTGTTGTTAGAAAGAGGAATAATGATACATGCTGCCTTGAATTATACAAAATAAAGGTGGGATATTAACATCTGGCCTCCACTAAAATGTTGTTTTTCATATACTAAATGTAGGATATGCCTGTAGAGAAAGCAAACTGGATGAAATAATTAGAACTTTTAACTCTGTGCAAACTGAATATAGCATGGAAGTAAGACAATACTGTGAAAAACTAAAGCAAACTATTTTTGGGGTCTCCCAATGCCACTGTCATTAGGAAGAATCAAAACTGATCCCAAATTATCTTCTCTCCTTAAATATTCTGCCATAAAAATGCAGAATGTGCATTTCCTTTAAAATGTATAAAAAACAATTAAATCCTTTAAGGTACTTACCCTATCCAGGAAATGCAAATCATCTTTACTTCCTCCAAAGACTAATACTTCACCTTCTTTTCCAGCACAGGCTGTATGCCATAACCTAGAATGTATTATTCTTAGAATGAATGCTCAAATAACTGATTTTGGAGAAGCATTTACTTAGATGTTCTAGAGTTGCACATTATTTTTACATTACAGACCTTTCACTTAATCTCCAACATATAATACCTATATTGTCTTAAGAGTGATTACTCAATTCTTTAGAATATTTTGAATTTGTTAGTAATGAATGAAGAAATTTAAATCTTACTGATATTTTCCTGTTTACTATCAGTGGACTTTCTTAACAAGAACAGGAAGAATTTTAAAAATTAGTAATGCATTTGATCCAATCTTTAAAATTGTTTGCAGTGATGAGACGGGTTTAAATATTAAAACAGCTTATTCTGTCTTAAAAAAATAGATTATATAATACTTTAAGTACAATTTAAAATTGTTTTATACTAATCTTGAAAATTTGTGAAAAATTCTTTTTGATATTAATAAGCCATATCATTAAATATGTTGCCATGAATATCAAAATGAGTATTCAAGATGGCATCACTTAGAAACTCAGCTATCTGAACGATTTTATTTTTTCCAGTCGTAGTGTTAATTTAAGGCAACCCCTAGTCATTATTCATTAGAATTTGTATTTCTTTTACAGGCCATGAAATGAAAGCTGAGAAAAATGCTGCTGGACTAGGATAATCTCTTCTTTCTTTACTATAATCTTCTTTAACATTAATTATCTGCCTGGATTAACTGGAGAAAGAAATCATATGGACCAACATTGTTTTCTAACACTATATAGGCTGCAGTGGGTTGAGTAGAAAGGCAATATGTGTGTTAATAACATGTTGGAAGTGTGATGTGTCTTTCTTTTAAAAAATCAAGGAAACAGGCAAGAACAGAGATGAGATCTATTTGACTAAAAAGACATTTAGGGGCAAAAATGTACCAAATATCATGGCCACTCTGCATAGAATGCAGTTTTCTACAAGTATTAACTGAGCTGTAATAGCTCCATCTTTTTGCTTGACTATGAACCATGAACATGATTGGAAACCAAAGTAAATCGGGCAATCTGTTCTCCCATTCCTCCTTTGCATCCTACAAAAGTTGGGTGTTATTTTGCACACACTAGTGCAAAGTTAACAAACTGATCAGGGCATTGCCTTTTGGTTTTTCCCCCACCACTGTTTAGATATGCTAAACTGCCAGAATTATTGGAGTTTGGTGGCATAGAAATTTGCACTATAAATAAATAGACACAGATATAGACTGTTGAGAATGCAACTCATTTGTATAGGATCACAGCAATAACTCTGTTAGGACAGCTTCACTGTGTGTGAAGTCATTTTCTTGAAATTAAATTAACAGATGAAACTCACTGGGTAATAGGATTGAGATTAGTTCCTTGTTATTTATTTACAAAGTATGTGCAAGATTACTGTAAAACACCTTACTTCATTTATTTCAGCAATTATATACCATTCTCCTTACACTAAACTGTATCCCACCTGTTCTCTTCCTCATACCTGTTGATAGCTCTGCCTCTGTCTTATCTGCATTAGGAAAACTCTGGCCTGGACTGGATCATCGCAGAACACTGGAATGCCTTTCCTGCCTTCACTCTGGGCCTTGACTCCTAGCTTGAAACCTGAGGCTTTTTCTATTGACTGACAGAGTTTATGTCCTCTCACAGCTGCTCTAACTTAGCACCTAGACATTCTAATAAAGCATGTTATTTGCATTATTAATCAACTAAAGTAACATCATCTGTTTAAACAAATCCTTGTCAAAAACTATAGTATCTGTTGTAATTCAAATATACATTATAACTGAATTGTACACATATCTAACAGGGCTGGCATCTAAACCAGAAAATGGAGATTTGTAGTACATAATAAGGTACATAATTAGTGTAATAAGGTAAAGAATTACCCCTCAAAAATCAGATACTGTAAATCTGATCTTCGGCATACTTATTTGAATAGCAGGATAAGGGGGTAATATTTATCAACTTGTTTGTTGTAATGTCAATGGATAAATTATAAAGCAGGGGTGTCAAACTCATGGCCCATGGGCCGGATGCGTCACATGCTGGCCCCAGCCCTGGCCGGTTTAGCAAAGGGGAAAAAAGACCCAATATGTCACGTGACGCCATGAGTTTGACACCCCTGCTATAAAGTTTTTGTATACCGGTTTCCCTCTCTCCAATATAAATATTTTGGTGAATTGTACTGTTACATTCAATATTAATTTATGTAGTTCTGAAGAGAGCTTACATATGTTCATATTATCAGAGCAAAAATACAATGTCAATATAACCAATATAATTATCTAAAAGCTGCAAAATATAAAAGCATTATAAAATAACAGAATTCAAACGGTATCTAACAATCTTGCTATAGAATGAAAAAATTTTCAGGGGTCAAAAGGGCATGGTCTCTTATTCATTTTCTGTCTCTGGTAAAGTGTCTCTCTGGTAACCACCTCCTACATCTTACAGAATAGTAGAATAAGGGGCAATATTTGCTTTCCTAACTTCAGGTACCCTAAAGCAATATTTGTTAAAATTTCTGTGCCTCTTTCCTCAAATAAATGCACTAGAGAGGAAACCTGAAAAGCTAAATAAATATCCTTATGATTTATGAGTTTTTTTCTGATAATGGCAGCCTTATCCAGACTTTTGCCCACTAGGATAGAGAAGTGCATATAAAGGACCATTAATTCCTGATCTCCACAGGTTGAGTAAAGAAGCTTTTTCCTGCTTTCAGAGAAGCATCAATCCAGTTTAAAAAAATGATATACAATTTTATGGAGGCCTGTACTGGCTTCAATTGATCCCAACTTGAAGCTATTTTGGGGTCACATTATTAAGCATGGAGAAAACAAGCTATGACATGGGATACATTTGAATGAAGATACTACAACTGGAACTATGAGACTTTTTTTTACACTTTTTTAGGCATAAAGTCTTAACAGAACAATTATCAATATTAAAATGATTTTTAACAACTTTACTGACACCTATAGGAACTATTTAAGCAGACAAATCTGGTAAATGATAAAAATAGAAATTGTACTATGTAATTTAAGTCATGTTTTTAAGTTAATGAGTTGAAGCATGTGACTTATAAATAAATTTCAATAGTTACACAGCTTTCTTGTTTTTTATTCCATTACAATACCATGCAAAATGACTTCTGAGGGCTATAGGATCCTTTGGAACAGTAATAGATATGACAAGCAGACTGTAACTGGGAAAATGGGAGCCTGGAGAAACTGAGCTGTGATAACATGAACAGATGTGCTTTTCTACTTTTATAAGGCAAAATTAGATCAATAAAAGAGAATATTTATAATTCAGGATTGAAATGAGGAGTACTTGGTGTTCTCTGGCTTGGTTGCTTTGTTGCAGATGTTTCATTACCCAAACTAGTGTCAGTACACTGATGTTACCTAGTTTGGGTAATAAAACGTCTGCAAGAAAACAACCAAGCTCAGAGACCATCAAGGATTCCTCAAAATTAGGTCAAAATCTATATTTGAATTCTCAAAATTATACAATTACTAAGTCATACGTTCTTCAATTTCAGGAGATGACTAGCATATTATACCTAGGTCTAGTCTGTGGTAAATATGTAAGTTGTTGCCATTCATTTGTTGCAACATCATAAATCCAACCATCACCTGAAAATAGAGATAAAAAAATTATTGCTATTACTTTTATTTAAAAATAACAAGAAATTATTTAACAAATTCTTTTGCGTTGTATGTGAATGATTTTCAGCATGAAAAACAAGTGCTATCTTGACCAGGACCTAAAAGGGAAGCAGATACTAGTTTAGTAGGTTTCTACATTGTTCTTTGACTACAGTACCTTTCTTCCTTTTTCCATCAACTAGCTCACCTGAGTTTCAGAAGTAGCTGGGAAGGGTAGCATTGCTTATTTTCCTAAAAAAAAGCAATCTACTCTCCTAGAACATAGGAGTTAAGTGACCTTCATTTAAGAACATAGCAAATGTTTCATGAACATTTGACTTTTCTGCATGGACTATAAGCCATTCTGTTTACTGTGTATTAATTAAGCAGCTCAGTTTATTACCAGTTGTTCTCTTGTTTGATGAAAACCTGTTTGAATGGTACTGTTCAAAGTCACGCTGCTAATGGACACTAATTGTGATCCAGGCACTTATGTGTCTGGCTCACCATTACTGAGTAACGTTGCAGGAAGCTGCAGTCATATGGTCACCATTTGCAACCTTCCCTTGCAGTTTCCCATAAGCAAATTCAATGGAGAAGCTGTCAGGGAAGATCACAAGCCATGTTCAGGCTCTGTGGGCCCTTCTAGACCTTCTCCTGGCTTCCCATGATTTGCATACAGCCTGGGCCAACCCTCCTCTGGCCTCCCATACAGCCTGCACCAGCCCTTTCCTGCCTCTCTACAACCCATTCTTCCTACCTGGGATTTTGCTTCTTCCCACTTAAGGACCTGTGCATCTTGGGACCACAACAATAATTGTGACTGCTATTGCCAAGCAATTCAGCCACATGATATTGCACTTTATAACTGCATCACTTAGTGGTGGCAATCCCAGTCCCAATTGCCACCGTAACTCAAATACTAGCTATATCTTCATCACAATTTCAACATTTCAGGACAAATGGAACTTACTTAGGGGTACATTGTCTGAACTCAGCCCACCAAACAGGAAAAGTTTCCCATCTGCCACAGGAGTCAAGGTGTGCCATGATCTGTCTCTTGGTTTTTCTCCATTTGTAGCAATTCTAAGTAGAAGAGCAACCAAAGCACAACTGCTTATATAATTCAAATAAACAAACAAACCCCAAATAACTATTGAATATTACAGCATGGGGGATGTGTGTGAGAAAGTATTTCCTAAGACAGTTTATGTCATTGTTTATTTCATTAACTGCTGAAACTGAGTTGTATAGATTCAAAATGTGAAACAACTAGGATTTAAGCACCCCTGACCCTTCTTCGGTTGACAACTCAACTAAACCAGGAAACAAGGGGCCACGTTATAATCATCAATTTCTAATCTGCAACTTATGAGTAACACACACACACAGGTTTCTCTTCATTTATTATATATTTATTTAGGAAATTTATTTGCCACTCATCTTGTATCCAACTAAATCTATATATGATGGTTAATAAAAATTGTCAGCCTAACAAACTAATGGATAACTAAAAATAAATCTCTTCATTTCTCTGTAAAAGTTCTTAGAAGCTTCATCTAAGAAATCCTTGTAATTTAATAAAATACTAAGATATGCTTGTTGACCTAGATATTTTCTTCACTTTTAAATTTTACAATTTAAAAAACCCCTTTATTTTAAATTAAAGCAGTCTACAACAGTAAAAGGATGGCTCACAGCAAAATCAGTCCTTGATATTGTGAGGGAGGAACCTTAACTTTAAGTGCTTTTCATTTATATTTAAGTTGGTCTTTTATCCTCTGAAAATTTCATCCACATAATATGCAGAAATCCATCTATAAATTATAAATTTGCTTATTACCATAAAAACATTATGTGACATTAATAGAAATAGTAGCAACTTATTATCAAAAAGCAAACCCCAAGAAAAATCTTCAAAACTAAATTGCATTTAACTAGGGTATTTATGTAGAACAAAAAAAAGATCAAAGAAAAAAACTTACTTTCCTGACCAAATCCAGGTGTCTAAATTCAGAGAATGTAAATCATTCATCCTTGTTTGCTATTTAAAAAATACAACATCTATTTTATTTTAAAATATAGTATCAATTTCAGTTTACAAATTTCTCATATAAGAAAATTTATTTAATTGTATCATTGAGATTATGTGTATTATGGTTAACAAGAACATGAAGAAAAGAAATAGTATCATTATGTAACTGTCCTCACACTATTTCATTCTGTTACATCCATTTGGATTGTGATTTGATTATCAACTGAATCAAATTAAACTATTCAGCACAAAGTACCAAGTGACAATTCACACCAATTCAACTAATTCCTATGAGAGTGTGGTCAAATTCCATTTACCGTAATTTTCAGAACACACAGTAAAGTATTTTAAAATTTCTGGTTTTAGACTGAAGGGCTTTATCTTTCTCTGTTGAAGCCTTTCAAATAAATACTCCTTCCTTTTTTGGTGTATGATTACTTGCTGCCATTATCCAGAATAAGCGGCAGGAACACTTTAAACCTACTTAGCAGCTGCTGGACAGCTCTACACGTAAAAATATTAGGTTAGATTAAAGGTCTTCAAACTTGGCAACTTTAAGACNCTGTCAAGTTTGAAGACCCCTGGGTTAGATTGACAATAGTCTCATTTAATACAGTGAACATTTTACTTTTCTATTCTTCAATAAGCCCTTTTAAGTCTTTTATGACTAAATTTTGGAATTAAGCTACAGCCAGAGGAAAATTGACAGGGAAAAAATTCCTAATAGCAATAGTTTTAACAGTCCCTTTTTACTTCAAAAAGATATATTTCTTCCCTTTCCTGCACTAAAGCATCCTTCTCATAAAAAAATAAGTGGATACTGAGTACAAACCAAAACACGTCCTCCAAAAACATAGCCTGTATTTCCTATGACTGCACATGAATGAGCTGCTCGAGGCTGAGGTGCAATTCCACGCTGCAAGCAAGAGAAAGAACAATAATCAGAATATGCCTGCAATGAATACGATGTTGTGTCACCAATGCACCCGGTTAATATCTATACATAGTTACAACGCTTACTTTAATTTTTGGCTGATACCAAGTTTGAGTACTTGTATCAAAAACATGAACATCATTGTGCCATCCCCAGAATATTTGACCTTCCTAAAAAAAGTAAAAGACATTAGAAGTAGTAATAATAATAATAAACACAATAAAAGCACTAATAATAAATCAACTTCTATTTTTTGCTTGGAATTAAATCTTATCTTACCCAAAATGCATCATGAACATCAAAACAGTCACTTAGCTCATTTTGTTTCCTACAGCCATATCCACCAAAGTAGATTAACCTGAAATAATTGGAATTAAAATTACTAATTAATTTCTCTGCAATAATCCTAAGAATACTATAGTTCTGCCCTTTCATTTTCCACAATACTTCTCAAATGTCACCTGTAGTAATCTGTTTATTTGCCTTATATGTATTCCTAACTCTACATAAATAAGAAAGATATCCAAAGTATTCTACTTTTCTGTTAGCAATGCACTGGCAATATCAAGAGAAAAATGAATTCAATATTCAAAACATTTTATCTTTTAAAAAATCCGAAATATTACAGCCTATTGTTATTTACTTATAATGTAAGTGTTGTTCATATTAGTATATCCCACTGATATCAAGCCATTAAGTTACCAGATATTTTTCAACCAGCTATCACTTTCCTCCCCATTTATGAAATATTTATGAAATTACCTGTCTTTATACACCCAGCAAGCAAGCTTGTCACGTGGTGTAGGAGGCTGACCTTTAAAGTCTGTGATTTGCTTCCATACATAAATTCCATTTTTTGTTCGCAAATTAACATGATAGAGCTTTAAAGGAAATTAAAATACTTTAAATATACAATATTATTCTATAAACATAACTGCTAATGGAAAAAAGATAGTGAATAGAAAAATCAATATTTCATTACTATTTTAATGAAAAGGATTAAATTCTCTTATTTCCAATATTTAAATAAACCTTTGTGCTAATAACATTCAGGCATTTTCTGATTGTGAAATATGTGAACTGTGAACTGTTTTTGAACTGATGTTCCCTTTCTGGCCAAATTCTAGTAATGAAAATGCTTAGTAGGTCCACTGAAGTGAAATTAGCTGCAAATTTAATGCCCATGGTTTTCAGAAAAAAAGAGATATTGGAACTAAATTTTCTTCACTGCATGGACCTACAGAAACAAGTTACTGGTTTTCCAAGTAATGTTAATAAAACCAAGATATCCCAAACTAATACATTCTAATTTGAAGTATGAAGATCTGATGGCCTTAAAAGATTAAAGCCTTATAAAGTTTTTATGATGCTTCTAAATATTTTTTTCTTCCATTCAATAATGTCCAATCCTCTTAGATCAGGGGTGTCAAACTGGTGGACTGCGGGCCGGATGCATCATGTACAGCCCACCCCATGTGCAGCCCACCCCAGCTCCAAGAAGAGAAAAAACATTGCAAAGCATGTGACGCAATGTGACACCGCCAGTTTCACACTCATGTCTTAGATTGTTTGGCCAAGTCCCTGCAGTTTTCTTCACGAGGATTTTCAGAAATGCTTTGCCATTGCCTTCTTCCTAGGTCTGGAAGAGTGGCGGCCCAGTTCACCCAGCTGGTGTTTTGTCTGATGCCTTAACTACTATGCCACACTGACTCTCTCCTAAACATATTGGTCAATAAAGTCCCACTGCTATTTCTGTTGATCAGCATTCACCTGGAAGTGATATCAAGATGTAATTAACATTGGTAGTACTTACATATAACATACAAGAATTAACAATGCTGAATATATTCATTCTGTGAGATATGATTTTTATTTCCCATACAGCATTTATGTCATATACAAGAAAGATTCTACTGTCCAATGAAAATAAACTATGCCATATGAGGTATTCAAGCACCTAGATGTCCCGAAATTATTTGGGTGCTGATTAGACTCCTAAGCACTATCTATGAAAAATCCCAAATTCAGATCTTATTCTTGACATGTCTTGATCATTATAAATTCTTACCACTATATATTTTTAAGTTTTAATGGAGCTACAACAATGAATCATAAAAACATAAATGTGAAACACATAAGAACTTGGAATAATTAGAAATATATAAAAAGATACAGTTCAGTTTTAAACAAATTGAACCATATTTTTCACCATTTTAAAAATGTCTTATTTTGTTGGGAGAGTTTTTAACAATGAAAGGAATTCAGTACCCGATTGCTGTATCCTTTGTCATCAAATCCTCCAAAGATATAGAGCTTCCCATTAATGCAAGCTCCGCAGCTTCCAGACATAGATGGAGGTAACTCTCCTTTCATTAGATGCATTGACCTGCAATTCAGGCAATACAGAATATACTTTAAGTTTGCTCAGAGAGTATGAGAAACAGATAAAAGAAATAATACTTTAAATACTTCAAAATAACACTTTAATAATTTTGCCGAAAATGTTATCTACCTCAATCTATGTCATTCTCTTCCAGTCATTATACTTCATGCCCACCAGATATGATCACTACGTCATTATTTTCAGGCAACATAAGGTATATGTACTATGGAGGGGGGAATTCTTTCATCACAATCAGATAAATACACTGGAAAGAACAGCGAAATTCTTACTAGCTAGTCCAAGACTTTCTGACTCATTCCTAAATGAGAACATAATCTTCTAGTTACAATAGCCTCTGAGAAGGAAAAGAATTATCACTGATATCCATTTCCAAATGCATTAAAATGACATAAAAATTAACAGGGCTGGTTTATACAATGTAGGAAATCTAGGAATGGTTTGTCCAGTTAATCAAGTTACCCAAATTTCCACAAAACACTGTACCATATATTATACTTGCTGTGACCTAGAACTAGCCAGTCTTATTTCAACGTATTCTGTTATGGAAATCTAGCCTTAAGACCATATTTCTGTTTCAATGACAAATTAAAGAAACAAGGAAGTAAAAAAGCTTATCTAGCTAAAATAATAATTTCAACAAATAAAGTTTATCATATTAAGTATCTTCTGATAAATTAACAGTACAGTAAATAATGTAACTTACCATAATCCACTGTCAATTTCATAGATCCAAAGTTCATCATTTGGTAAGTAAACTTCATTTTCTTCGATAGACTATGCAGAAAAAAACAGTAGTTCTGACATAATTCTTATTTTCAAAAAGCTATATGTATTTCTGAATAATTTCCATTACAAATTCTAGCTCTATAGTAGATAACTTGGCCTGCTGGAGCATTGTTTTAGTAATCATAAAGCACACACATTATTTTCCTTTCATTTACTATCAATTACATGCATAACTCAGTGTACCATTCATTAATCTTTTGTTGGAAAGGAAATTTCAAGTGGCAAATCAGTGAAAGCATAGAAAGTGACACTGCAGATCTTAGCACATTAAAGGTCATATATATACTTATATATAATTTATGGCTGCAAGAATTAAATATGTTGACAGAAAATTAGTACATAAAGAATTTGTTGGAAATTATCATAATCTCACTGCAAATATTTCCAATATCCCAGCAGAATTAGAATATTTATCCCATAAATATAAAAAGCTTTGCATTTATGGCACCAGTTATCATTAATGGTCCTGTATATATTTCCATTTCCAGATTGTCAAAATGGTAAAAGATGTCCTTATTCCAAATTAACTGCTCATGAAAGCAGCAAAGGAAACCCTTTACTTTGTAATGAATTATTATAATAATAAAGGCGATATATTTAGGGGAATAGAGATTGTATTTTCCTTTTCTCGAAGGGCAGGAAAAGTCTGGTGGCTTGATAGTTTGTACATGAGTAGCTTGTACAAATGGGGAGAAACACATCCTAGCCATATTGATCATCTCCCTTATCTATAAGCCAGTCACATCCTGGCTGTCAACACCTAAACAAGCAAATGATAGACCTCAGATCTCCTCCCAATCATGCCATATCTTCAATATCTAAAAATAATTGAAATTAACTGGACACGGGGTTAGCTTACATTGTCTGCTATCCTAAAACAGGAGACCAAGTCAAGACAGCTCCGACGGACATTTGAAAGAAAAATGTGGTATACCACCAATGATCATAGTGGTTCATCTCCAAACGGGATTTAGATAATTTGATACTCTCATTTGCTTGGAGATGCACAAATTGTTATCGTCTTGACCACAGCCATCCATTTGGCATAGAAACCAATCAAGTCAATGGAAGCACACAGTACAGCACTCACTTGCTTCACTCGATACTGATTACATCAGAATGGCTGGGTTCCAATCTAACACTAAGCCAAGCCAAGCCAAGCCATAAACTATGACTTTTAACCCATGAGATTATAAACATGCTTAGTCCCGATACAAACTTTTCAGGATTCAGTATACAAGCAGTCCTTGACTTACAACCATTCCTTTAGCAACTGTTCAGTTGCAATGGCTCTGGAAAAAAGTGATAACTGGTCCTCAACCATTGCAGAACACCCCCTCTTTGGGGGGGGGGAGGGCAAAATTTGGGTTGCAGAATCCTGGGATTAAGCTTTCCACAAGCAAAACCAATGGGGGAAGCCAGATTTGCTTAATGACCCTGTGATTCACTTAACGATCTTGGCAAAAGGTTGTAAAGTTGGGTGTGACTCGTTTAACAACACCTTATTTAACAATGGAAATTCTGGTCCCAATTGTGGTCTGAAGTCGAGGACTATCTGCAACGTGGGAGCTCAAGACACACCCACAAGGTAGCTCGTAGGCTTGCAAATCTGCCGCTTCAGACAAGGAAAAAGAATAGTGCCACACTTTTAAGACAAAGACGAGTTTATTATGGCAAACCATCTGACACAACGTCAGGTCGTCAAAACTTCTAAGGCGCCGTGAGATTCTGGCGCTCAAATACAGTATATAATTCAGCCTCCTGGAGGCGGGAAAAGAGGCGGGCCAGCTGCTGCCTCACGAGGCGCCACCGCCCAATNNNTGCTGCCTCACGAGGCGCCACCGCCCAATCAGATAAACAGCTGAGATAAACACCCAACCTCCTCCCCCTCATCACGTCCAAAAGCGGCGCGTGCCCTTTTTCTTTCCCGCCCGCTTCGCTTCTAGGAGGGGCGACAGCGAGCTTTCGTTGAAAATTAACACGGCGGAGGGGGAAAGCGAGATAAAGCGAACTGCATCTCTCGCCCTCCCCTCCCCCGTGGTTTCTTCCATTTCGCAGTTTTAATACGAGACTTTTTTTTTTTCCTTTCCCACACGTATTTGTCCAACCATTCGGTTTCCCCGTCGACCCTAATTTCCTTACCACGTATCCCCCCCACACATAAAGACAATTCCCATCGACCACGGCGCAATGCCCGCTCCGTTCCTCGGCCACGCCGAATTCTTCAGGGGGAGGATCCGCCGCCATCTTAGTGCGGGGTGGATTAGGAGGGAATGAAGCTAATAAGCCCAGTCACCGTCTCCGTGGCAGTCCCCTCAGCAACCGCGTCCGCCGCCCCCTCGCTTTCGAACGCCGGACAAGCGAGGGTGCGTTGCTGATAACGCCCCCTGCCGTTGGCAGAGAAACGCGCAGGCAGGCGGAGGACTCGTCTGGCTGAGCAGGAGATTGGAGCACAGGGACGTTTTCCTATCCTTCAAAGTGCGCGGCTATTCAACTTACGTACTTAGTTTTTTGGATTTAAACAATAGGCTGAATCAAGAACGAATGCATCGTACATCTACGCATTAGTCCATATAAGAAAGTAAATCGAAGATATTCCAGGCCAAGCTTTTAAGCATTGTGCAAATGCATTTATTTGCATTATATGTTTTGGATAATAAACTTCAGGTGGCTGGTGAACGCAAAATGTACATTTTCAATTGTGGTAGTCACTCCTAAAACGTGTGTGAACTCATTTTTTCCCCTGGCAATCTTCACACCCTCATGGATTATTGTATGATTATGATGGGAGAATTTAAGCATTAGAAGAAATTTAATTGATCCTAAGTAGAACTCTCCCTTGGTACTCATTTCTGCTCATTCATACAGTACTTTTGAATTAATATGCTTAATATAGTCCTGAATATCAGTACCTTGATGCATAAATATACCAAATTAAAACTGCATTGCATATTTAATTAAATTTATAATAGCAAAGAAACATCAATTCCTAAGGTATGCATCAAAATACCCAATTAATATTAAGATCTAATATATAAAAATAGCTAATAAACATTTTGACAACTTTGTCTTGAAGACATGTTGCAGATGAACTTGTTCTTGCAAACATGCTGCCCTAAGATTTGTCCACAAATCTGTCAGCCAAAAACTATAGTGCCATAAAGTTTACTGTTCCCATTACTGACACAGGTACCAAATGCTGATGCCCTTATTTATAAGGCTGTCACACAGGACATCACAAGTTGGTAGGGAAAAATCCACCAATCACTGATTTGCAAGTTTTGATGGAAGGCTAGACTAGTAGATTTAGTTATCTGTCAAAACTTGAATCCAGGTTTTGCAAAAACTCACAGCTTCTAATTGCCAGGCCTGAATGAATTGATCCATGTGATCAGAGACTGGTACATACTGTAATCAGCAGCTCTTATTTCACCTTGCCTCTTCTTCCAAGAAGAACATCACTGCTCAGCTCCCCTCCCCTCCCCCACCTGTTGGTGAAGCTTAAAAAACAGCTGACAGGTACTAGGTAAATTGCAGGGAGAAACAGAAGAAACCCTGCATTTAAAAGTAGTTCCTCAACACTACTACCTGTCAGCTGTTAGGCTTTTTAAAAGGGGTTCTTCTGAAAAAGGGATAAACTTACTTAATTAACAAAAAAAGGTTTGTTGGAAGTCAAAACTCACCCCTCTCATAGAAAAATGAAATATTTTAGGATATACTAAAAAGGCAGAATATTTTCCCTAAAAGAGAAATAGAAACTCAGAGAGGCAGAAATTCAGCCCCTCCCCCCACCTTGTTAATGGGCCATTAAGGCCTGGGCCAGTCTATTCTACATAACAAAGTTCTACCTCCTTCAAGCAGAGCCATAATAGGAATTGCCCAAAGCCCTTTCATTACATCATCACCCAGCAAGAGTCAACCAAGCCTGGGACTCAAAAGACAATCTACCAAGTTACCCCCGCATGGCCCCATGGGAGTCTGACAACCAATCAGAACACAAACTCAAATTCAAAGTCCAGAGCGGGCATAAAAACCAGGGACTCTTAAGTATCCTTTCCCTTTTTTCTCCCAGGAGCTCTAAGGCATGTGATCCAGTTCATCAATAAACCTTCTTTCCAAGCAACTTCCATGATTCCAGTGTCTTTTTCCCCTCTTGGAACTGAGCCCAGAAGGATATTTCTTCCAACAGGTTAGGGAAGAATTGCCTGGTGAAGGAGTCTCCCTTCATCTTATGCATGCTCTTCCTTTATGACACTTGTAAATCAGATGAAACTCTTTCCTTCAAATAGGGAAAATGGGCTCCATACAGAATATACAGAGGAAAACTCAATTTATCAGATTGTTTTCACAGTAAGACAGTACGACGTATTGTCTGCTTAAAGGAAAAATGGTGTACCAGAATAGTTAGGGATGATCTGTTTCAAAAATAAAAGATAAGGCAACGTCATCAGGATGTGGCAGAAAAATAAGATTGCTAGGACATGTTCACACCATGGTTAGATACTAATGGCCAAGTTTTATCTGTCAAAACATCTTTGGGTGAAACTTTTATTTGAAGAAATGAGGCTTTAGCAACTGAAGAAAAGTTTTAGGTGCATCTCAGCAATGCTATCTTCCTTCAGGCATTCCAGGTTGGATATTGAGACTGGATGCAGTTAGTATTAAGTTTTTGTTTTGCTACCAAAATTTCTGGGATAGATGGGCAGCCAAGCAAATTGGATTAATAAAACTAGCTTCTCAGAAATAAAGTATATAAGGCTTCCAAAAATACTGTACTGCAGATTATCCCACCAAAATTTTGCCTAGCAAGTGGCACCAGTTTAGTTTACGTGGTTAATTTATTTTACAATGGTGTGCAGTCTGACACTTGATCCTTTTCAACATCTTAACCACGGGCAAACAACACAGGAAGCAGGTTAGGTAGGAATCTCTGCTGGATGCACATGAATTGTTGCATTCACCTTTTAATAAGGCATATTAAATAAATGCATTTATTAACATTTTTATATAGAAGGGTCAAAACAAAAGAAGTGAAGGATTCTGCATCCTAAAATCCAGGGCCTGGGGTTGGTGCCCTCCAGATACCATCATCAGCCAATAAACCGATTGCAATTCACCGGATTTGGGGAAGGGGGGATAATTCTACGGGTTAAAACCTGCCAACGGTAGCAAGGCTGCCTTTACTGGACGCCGAAGAACCGCGACCGTAGAGCTGCTTTAATCAGCGGCTTGGCGGGAGCGCTTTGGGCTGGAGCTCGGGGGGAGGAGTCGCGTTGTGGCGCGAACCGTTCAAGATGGCTGCGGAAAAGCTGAGAAGTAAAGTGGGCGCTGCTTTCAAAATGCACGGCTTGGTCCTCCGCGCGTGAGTAGTGAAAAACAAAGAAATCCCCCAAAATCTGTAATCTGAATACCCGTGAACGCTCTGAATGGCTGTTTCTGCCTATGGAAACTATAAAACCAAACACGATGGCTGAACAAAAATCAAGCCGCCAGATTAATGTGTTGACTGAAGCAGACTAATCTGTTAACCATCTCTTGCTTTGCTTCTTCTTTAAACCATTGTGGCTTGTTAATCTTGGTTTACAGTATAATTTATGCTAATGCAAGCTATACCTTCTTGAATGTAATAATAAAACTTGTATGTTGCCCGACTCTCAATGACTCTGGGCAGCTCCCAATAGTCAAATTAAAAATTTTAAAATAAAATAGAAACTGGCAAATGCAACAGACCAGATGGAATGAAAACGTGTTCAGAAGGAACTATTTTTAGTTAAAGAAGTACAGCAGTCACATATATACGTACGTAGTGTTTCCCAAACTGGACAATTTTCATATGTATGGACTTCAACTCCCAGAATTCCCTATCCACTTAAAGTCATGTTTGAGAAACACTGACTTTCAGATATAATGTTTATTTGCACTTAACAGACTTATTCTAAGTAATGCATTTAATTGCATCTCTCAAGATGTTGCTGAACTTAAGTTCCTTTTTGAATACTTCAGTTGCATGTTTAATAAAAAAGTAAGTCACTTAAAATTAATATGAACCACTTAAATACAATATAGCATAGTGCAGTGGACAAATAATAAGTTTGTTGTGTGATCTTTGAAAATTTGGTCCACTGAATTTTATAATAAATATTTAGAAGTTCAAGATTTAATTTTCCAAATATAATCTTTTTTGCCACAGTAATGTTTATGGTTATATGCACACAACATATTTACCCATAGTTAATATAACTGGTTCACAAAGACCAGTTGCCAGACTCAAATGACACATTGACTATAAAATAACCACATTTTGCCTAATACCTCATGTCAAGTTAAATTATGGAAACTAGTGTTTAGCAGTTATACAAATAAGGTAGTCCTCAAGTTACAACAGTTCATTTAGTGACTGTTCAAAGTTAAAACAGCATTGAAAAAAGTGACAAGTGACATATTTTTCTCACGACCATTGCCGCATCCCTGTGGTCACAGGATCAAAATGCAGATGCTTGGCAACTGGTTCATATTTATGACAGTTGTATTTTCCCAGGGTCACGTGTTTACCTTTTGCGACCTGACAAGCAAAGTCAATGGAGAAGC
>AZIM01005040.1:50264-60801 GCA_000516915.1 Ophiophagus hannah | reverse complement strand
AAAGAGCGGCGGCCCTTTGGATAGCCAGCTGCTCGCTGGTTCATTCAGAAAGCTCAGCTTTACCGCCGGTTTTCCTGCCTCGTGTTTGCTGTCAAACGCTAAATCAACGGTTGAGACCAGGGGTCGCCAACCTTTTGGACCTCAGGGACCACCAAAGTCATAAATTTAAATCCTGAGCACCAGAGATCCTGGGAAAATCCCCCCAAAAGTCTGCAGGAAAATTCCCCACCTGGTTTTCCTACTGATCGATCATTCTTTATTNCATGCAAGGAAAGCAGCAGAAGTCTTCCTTTCTCTCCCCCAAACTCTGCCAGAAATGAGTCTTTGCCGGCACAGCCTCTTGGAGCAGGAGGCCTTGCAGGGTTCCATCCGTTTAGATCAGGGGTCCCCAAACTTGGCAACTTTAAGATGTGTGGACTTCCAACTTCAGCTATGCTGGCTGGAGAATTCTGGGAGTTGAAGACCACATGTCTTAAAGTTGCCAAGTTTGTGGACCTCTGGTTTAGACTTAAAAAGAGTCTGACAGCAAGAAATCGGGTACTTTTTATTTTGCATCTCCCCGGCTCCCTCAACTTGTTGCTCTTTTTATTGGTAGCCTAAGGCAGGGATCTGAAAGCTCATGCTCTGTGCAGGATCTTCATGTGATCTTTGATTATCCAGCAAAAGAAGCAAACGCCCTGTAGCAGCCTATTCTGCCAACGGGTGGTGTGTATAAGTCATAGTTTCTAAGGTGCAAGTCACCTTCCCTTCTACAACCATTTTTTTCTCTTGGTGTGAGGATGTGTGCCACTTTGAAGTCGCAGCAAAAAAAGATAAAAAATTTGTTGAGCATATGTTAGCAGATTAGATTTCATATTGTTGTCAAGGTGATTACAATCCCCTGCTATTACTGTTGCATACTCCTTTGAAAAACTGGTCATCTTATTATACAGCTGCTAAATGCGTGTGTGCAGACATAAACACAAATGCCTTGGGGTGGCTTACAAATAATAAAAAACCACACCCATTAAAAAAGAAAAATACACATAGCTTATCTAACAACATCATTAAAAATCATAAAATTCGTAACTGAGGTAATCACATTTGTTAGTAATTAGTGCGGTTTCTGTGCCAGCTTTGCCACATTTCCCGGTTCCCATGCCCATTGGCAAAGCATGTTTTCAAGATCTTGTCAAAGGCCAGCAGAGTTGGACCAATTCTAATCCCTAGGGGCATGATGTTCCAAAGGGTGGGCAAATCCTTTGCAGAGGTAGCCCTGTTGTAGAGTGACTAAAGCATGACTACCGTGAGCAGGTTGAGGAATGAACAGAATTGGCACACAACACACCTGCTGCCACCTGCTCTTTGACCAGAAGGACCTCCAGATTATGCCCAGATCCCATTTGGGGTAGTGCAACTCCATCCAGAACAAGAGATGGAAAGTCTCAGAACCAGGGAGCCCAACACTCAGCCTTCTTGGGCTGAGCTGAGCCTGCCATTCCCCATTCAAACCCTGACAGTCTCTAGGCACTGAGACACAAAGAACCTCCAAGCATCACTTATTTGTATATCATCAGCACAGGGACTGTAACTCACCCCATGCCATGAGATCACCCCCCCCCGCCACAGCTTTATGTAGAGAGGAGAAAGGGTCCTTACAGAGCAGAGGCTGAGAGCTGAACCTTTCCCCTCCTATCAACACCAACTGGAACTGGTCCAGGAGGAAGGAAGGAAGGACCAGTAGAAGGCAGTACTCCTCACTCCTGGAACCAGTCCAGAAGGATGCCATGGCTAATGCTATTGAAAGCAGCTGAATGTCAAGAAAAGCAAGGAGGGACACACTACCCCCATCTCCAATGCAGTGCCTCCCCCTACCCTTTCTATTGGGACTTTCCTTCTGAATAAATCCTAACTTCCATTGCAGTGTCCAAATCCAAATTCCATTGAAAGTACCAAATCCCCACCAAATTTCAGTGGTGCCCATCACATTTTGGTCATCTTCATGGATTGGGATCCTTAACTATCCCTGCTTATTTTCCATATTTGCTGCATTGGAATAGCCAAGATTTTAAGTGACACCATCTCCAGGCTTCTCTGTTCCCTGCTTTGCGTTTCTTCCTTTTGGTGGTGGGGGGCCATAGGTTCTTTCTGTGTCCTAAGTCCTTGGTGGCCACTCTTGATTTTGCCATTTCCTCACTTTTGTTCTTTTGTTCTTGCCTTCCAAGATACAAGCCAAACTTTCCAGTTTTAAGACATATCCCATTTTCTCTCTAGAGTTTTTCCACCATGAGAACATGGGCCATTGTGTAGAATCGAGCCCCTTCTCAATCACACCACTTGCGTATCTGTTAGTTAAGTTCCAGGATCCTGCTTCCTTGCACGAAAATCCTCAACTGGAACAATTCATGAGTAAATTTCTTCCCAGCCCCTCATAATCTTAGTACATTCTTTTAAGATCCCTTCTGGCTGTGTAATTTGTATTACAGTGGATCATGAGAAAAGGAAGGTTATTGGTGGCTTTGAATAGTTTTGGTAACCACATTGTCATGTGCCATTTAAGGGCACCTGCAAGACTATACACCTCCTATGACATCACCTTTGGTTTCCACACGGGCCCTCAGTTTATCTCAGCTGGGAATCATCCATCGCTATGATTTGCCCTTCTTCTCAGGGTGGCTGTTGGGTTTCTTAGATCCATGGGGGTCCAAGCATCTTCCATAATGTTACATGCAACATTGTTCAGGTGGCTGCATCCAGAGAGCCTGGTGGCAGTTCTTGGTTTCTGTTGACACTGATCTTGTTATTTGGCAAAAAGAAGGCGCTCCCAGAATGGACTGAGAAATAAAGATGCTAAATGCACGCTTACAATCTAAAAGACAAGAAAAGCAGACAGATTTGGGGAGGGGGGAAATAATTCAGTTTCTCCAATAATTAAAATATATACATTCTAATTTGATTACATTTATGTTTGCAATATCTAGCGTCAGATTTGGCCAACTTATTCTATTTTGCTTTCTGTTCAAAAAGTCAACTTTAATTGGCATCTTGTGTCTCAGGGAAAACTGCTCAATTTATCCATAAAGGCCCTTCAGGTCACTGGGAGAAATAGGTTCTTTGTGGTAGTGCTTTTTCCTTCTTCCCTATCCTATTTCCTCTAGCCCTTGCCTCTACCCCCCATCCAAGGAGAACTGCATGAAGCTGAGCCCTGGGTAGTACGTGACCTGAAAAATCAGAATTGTGTTTTTCTGAAAAATTAAAACAAAGGGAGTTATTGCAATGAAAGGGTTGTTGCATCTCTTTCAGGAGAATATGCAAACTGAGTGAGGGATTCTTTAGTGCTCTCTGGGCTTGGTTGCTTTTTTGCAGACATTTCATGACCAAACTAGGTATCATCAATGCTCTGAGTAACTTGAACTGCTGTCTCCTTTTCAGGTGGATGTCCACATAACACCTGGGACACATGCTTCTGAGCATGCAGGTAATGTTTTGTTTTTATGTTTCATATTCAACACACATCTTGACAAGGTTGTGTTGAGGATGCTTAGCTACTCAGGTGCAAAGCAGAAAAGGTGCCTCAAAGAAAATTCAGATGAAAATTTTACTGCCCATTAAAAAAGATGCCTTTTTCTCCCCCCACCCCTCTTGAACTGTCTTGTCACCCTCTGCTGACAGGGCAGATTCATTTCCAAGAGGTGTTTCAGATTATTGGTTCTTTACAAATGGCCATTTAATTATCTCAAACACTTTAATATGAATCTGTTTTAATTTATGTTTTACCTTTATTTTGTATCTTTTTTTTTTTTTTGCAAAAATAAGAGTCATATATTTGAGTCTCTCTGAGGCAAAATGCACACATATATACTGTTCAAATGTTAAATATAAGTTGGTAAACATAATTTTGCTGGTTTTGGGGGGAAATGGGGAGCTCATATCTTAGCTGGGCAACAATCTAACTAAAACTATATCTGGACTGCTTTTTCACAGTGAACAAGCAACTTGCTGACAAAGAGAGAGTAGCGGCTGCCTTAGAGAACATGCACTTGCTCCAGGTGGTGAACCAGTGCTTGTCGGGACGATTTTAGTGTGTGTGTGTGCGCGTGTGTGTGTGCGTGCGTGCGTGTGCGTGTGTGTGTGTGTGAGAGAGAGAGAGAGAGAGTCTTCAAGGTCTGGTGGAAGCCGATTTCTTGGCGAAAGAAGATCATTTACTTGTCCTCTATATCTACGTTGGAGTAAAAAAATGTTGTTCCTTAGCAAAAAGCCATTTAATTTTTTTCAAGAGTTGGTGATAAACGTGGTTCTGAACTATCCTATTTGAATAGAGGAAGGTGCTTGTAATAACTAACAGAAGCCTTATACCTTTCTAGTCAATTAGGTCTATTTTTGAAAACTTCCTGTGATGGAGCCCCCACAACCCCGGGAGACAAACTATTCCATTAATTGTTCTCACTGTCAGTAAATTTATCCCAGGTTGGATCTCCCTTTAACAAGGTTCCACCTATTACTACTTTTTCCTGCCCTCGGATGCTTTGGAGATCCCCTCTTCTCTGAGGCAGCCTCTCAAGTACCAGAGGACAGTTATCATCTCCCCCTAATCCTTATCATGTTTGATAGGCTAGACATACCTATCTCCCTCAACCATTCATCATACAATCTAGCCTGTTACCAAGTTGAAGGTTTAAAGTGGCTTGAATATGTTTCTTATTCACAAGGCCTGTCATGTCCTGGGAGGCCTTCAGCCTTTTGGGGCTGACAGGCCAGTCTGGATTCTGCTAAATGCCCCGGTGCTGCCAGACCTGAAGGCCGCTTGCCCAAATGTGTGGCCCAATAAACCTGAGCATGGCGCAGAACTGGGGAAACAGTTCTTAAAAACTGCTCCTTAGCATTAAGGATCCAGCCACCTTGTGGCCAAATTCACACAACACTTTGTAAAACACAGCCAGTCTGGCAAAAGAAATCTGGTGCAGCTTCACACAATAGTCTGGATCTCCCAACCTGCTAAAGCATCCACCATTCTGCCTTCATCTGGGTTGCAGATGAACAAGGCTAGATCATCTGCACACCCAGCGCTTCGGCCTCTTTTTCTCAGGACCAGCTCCTTCCCCTTCTCTCCTGCTTACTTGCTTCCCCATAGGGTTCCCGTGGCTTCCTGTTGCTCTTTGCAGCATCCCTCCCCCACCCTCTCCTTTCTTCCTCCCACTCGGGGCCCCATTGTTCCTTCCTGGGGTCTGGAACAACTCAGCCCTTCATCTTGACTCTGTTCCAGAGCTCCAACTTAAGAGGGTGGGTCACCCTAGAAAAGTGTGGGCCAGCGGAATAAAGGCAAACAGCACGTATCCAGAAGCCATCTACATATTTGCAAAATGTGTCTCATACACATACACACATACACACACACCCACCCATAGAGAACCCAAATAATATCTCTACAAAATGTAAACTAAAAAAACTTGAAACAATGAAAGATCTAGAGAAAAAAGCAAATGGGCCTAGACACAGGTATAGCTACTTTGAGATTCAAACAAAATGAGAAACCCCAATTAAAGGAAGAAGCTTGCAACCAAACTGAACACAGTAAGGAACAATTATCTTAGCACAGAAAATGAACCTTTAGAGATAGATGGCAAACCTGTCACTGATAGAAGAGGAAAAAACCCCAATCCAGTCTAATCCGGGCCTGCTGGAGCTAAACATCAATTTCATAATTGAAAGAAAGCGAGCAAACACCTAGAGAAGGGACATCATTGATTATAGCAATTATAGAAAAAAGTAGACTGGAAAAAATAATCAAGCAATGGACCTGTGAATAGCTAGAAGTAAGCAAAGCTATTACTTGAAGCCAACATTGGTTTGTCAAAACAGATCATGCCAAACAAATTTCATTTCATTCTTTGGCAATGTGACTAAATTAACAGACCAACAAAATGCTTTGGACATAGTATACTTGGACTTTAGTGAGGCATTTGATAAAGTAGGCCACAATCTATTTCTTGAGATAGAAAAATGTGGAATGAACAGTACCACAGGATTAACTGTCTGACAAATCATACCTAACATAACCTCAATGGAACTACTTCTGTATGGAAGGATGTATGCAGTGGGACATCTCATAATTTTGTCTTTAAGTCCAGTGTTCTTCGACATCTTCATAAATGATTTAGATGAGGGACTAGAAGGGGAGCTCATCAAATTTGAACATGACACCAAGCTAGGGGGAATACCCAACACTTTAGAAGATAGGCTTAAGGTCCAGAAAGATGTTGAAAGACAAAAACACTGGGCTCTAGCCAACAAAATGCAATTCAGTGGTGTGAAAAGTAAGATTTTACACTTAGGCAAGAAAAACAAAGTGCACAGGTATATAGTAGGTAGACCCTGGCTCAACAGCAGTAACGGTGAGGGATGTTGGAGTCCTAGTGGATGACCACTTAAGAATAAGCCAGCAGTGTGCCACAATTGTCAAGAAAGCCAATGCAGTCCTAGGTTGCATCAACAGGGATCAGAGTCACATGAAATGTGAATACCCCTGTACACTAGCTTGGTAAGACCACACTTGGAATCCTGCATCCACTTCTGGTCACCACAATATAAAAAAGATGTTGAGACTCTAGAAACAGTGCAGAAAAGAACAACAAAGAGGATTAGGTGGCTGGAGATAAACGGGATTAGGGGTGACATAGCAGTGTTTCAATCTTTGAGGGGCTCTCACAAAGATGAGGGAGGCAGACTATTCATCAAGACAAAAAGTAATGGGTGGAAGATTATTAAAGAGAGATCCAATCCAGAATGAAAGAGAGATTTCCTGACAGTGAAAACAATTAACCAGTGAAGGGCTCCCCTGCAGAAATTGTGGGTGCTCCAAGGAAGGCTTCAGAAACTAATAAACCCCTTTGAAAGGGGTTCAATTAAATCTCATTTAATACATTTAGTCCTTCATTTCCTGTGTTTGAAAACAGAACACATCTGCCAATAAACTTTCTTTGGATAATTGCTTTGTCAATATTGTAATTAAATTCTTTTACACTAGTTTATGGTGTTAATATTGCTTAATTATGCTACAATGTTACTATTGCAGGGATGCTTTAGTTGGTTCTGTTGGCCATTAGCCTGCCAAGGAAGTTGTATATTGACTTACGGTTGTAAAACCTTTCAGTTCCTTGGCCGATTCAGCCTGTTCAGATGGACTAAACAAAATGCAACAAAGTCATGCAAGTGGCTGCCTTCAAAAGCCTTTCCGAAAGCTGATGTCAAATTGAATTCTTAATATGACAAAAGGGGAAAATTATATGCATCAGATAATTATATTCAATTAGTTTAGTTGCAACTAAATTTAAAACAGATGATTTTGTTTGTTCCCATCTGACTTTTATTTATTTACATTTGATGTGACCCCAAGACCTTAAAGGCCAAGTCTAGTCCTTCATCTGAAAAAAGTCTGAACGCTCTAGTTCATTCTGCAAGGTGCATTAGCTGTGTCGATGTGACAGCCTGGGAGTTTGCCATTTTAGTCCCAACTCATCTATGGGGCATCAGACTGGAAAAGCTGAGGAAGAGGGTCAAAGGTCCACAAATAAGCCAAGTTTGAAACAGCAAAAAGCCACCTGGCAGATCTGCCCTTTGACCTGAGGATGGAGAGACTGTTACACTCAAGAACAGGCAGTGGTGGGATTCAACCGGTGTAACAACCGGCTCGGTGAGTGCGCACTTCACGCTTGCACCCCCCAAACGTGTCGTGCGTGAGCAGTGTGTTCGAAAAACACTCTAAAATTTATCTTCTACTGCAGCCCTGGTGAGTAAAACAGCTGATGCTCTGCAACCTGCTCTGCCTATCAGCTGGGCTTTAAGCAAAGGAAATAGAGGATAGAGGAGCTCAGGGGTGGNGGGGGGTGGGTGGGTGGGGCCAACTAATCTCTGGAACTACCGGTTTGCCCGAACCAGTCCCACCCCTGAGAACAGGCCTGACCAGTCCCAGCCACCCCATTATAGTCCTTGCTGGGCATAAGGTCATCAGGCTATTGAAGGCTGCTTGGGAAGGGCAAGCCGTTTTCTCCATCAACAGCAAGAAGAGGCAGAAAAATCACCCACACACCCACCCTCAGGTTGCAAAATGAAAGAAGATCCTGCTCTTAAGAGGCCCAGCAGGACAAACTGGCATCAAAATCCTTTTCTGCTCCAGAGAGCCTCAAAACTGCTCCCCTGTTAAAGCCAAGAACTTGCGTTAAGATAGGGAAGCTTTTAAGGAACTGCACTGGTTTTATTATAATGGCCTGTTTCTAGGGGAAACCCTTGCCATTCCCCCACCCGCCTCCCCACGAGTGACCCCTTGCCAAGTGGCTTATCAGTCTGACTGCAGCCCAACCTCCTGTTTTTGGACCCAAATATGTTTGGCTTTTCTTAAAAGATTTAACTTAAACTAGCAGAAGAATTAAGGACAGCTATTCAGTGTCTTACATTTGGGAGAAAGGCCAGGGAAAGTTGGTTAGTTATGGTTTGGAAGGCAAGATTGTTTTTTCTATTGAGATACTGTCCAGGCCTAGACACCAAGGCCTTTGGCCTAAGATCCTGGCTGGAAACCAGCCCTGGGCAGACTTCAGTTCTGCATGCTCTTCCATGCATTTCCTAGAGTCCACAAGCCCACCGAGGGCAAACAGATGCTATCAGGTGGCAGTAGGACAGGTGTACTGTGGACTAAGGTGCAAATGTGGAGGTAAACAGGCGAGGGAGGCTTTTCGTTGCCCTTGTAAAACCATTTGGAGTCTGAAATTCTTGGGATCTTAACCAGCTTCTTTGCAGGCTCCCTTTAGCCACCTGTGGCCTTTGTCAAGAACAACCAGGCCAGAATGAAAGTTCCACTCCATTACAAATATAATTTCAAACACTCAGAGAATAAGGAATACCAAAGCCATGCTAAAGAACTTCTGCACCTGCCCTTAAGCAGCATTTTTAAAAACCTTTTCTGGCCACCTGGCGATCACTCTCAGTTGGCTCAACTGGAGAACCCCGGAAATATTGCCTAGGGATATTTTAAGCAGGTTCCAAATCATCTATACTAACCTGTCCACAGAAGGAAGGCATAATCCAGACATTGATCTTTGTCAATCTGCTTAAGAACATCTCTGGCCGAGAACAAAGTTCCAGGAGAGGTAGCTGGATTCTCTCTTAGGACACTCAAAAGATTGCTCTGATTGCTTCACTTCACAGTCAAAACCAGACACCCCCAATAAATAGAATAAATAGAACACATGAGCCATTGATTTGTTTTCAGCAGACCAAAGTCCAACACAATTCTCCTTTGGGACTTCAGGCACCTTAATCAGAGCACAGCCTGTCTGGCAGAGGGGCAGGCAGCAAGTTCACTCCGGCATCAGCTGTTCCAGCTCCTCATCACTGAGACAATTTGTGGCAACTATATGGTTGAGCTGCTGCATATACCGTTCAAGGTCCTGCATGAAGTGGGGGATTCGGGCCTTCTCCAGCACCCCGTATTTCTTCAGATGGTCCACATCTTCATAAGAGACCTGAACGGAGGACATTTCCATGTTAGCTCATCAACTTGTTTTAAATCTCTTCAATGACGACAGCACACGCAACAGCCTGCGTTTTGTAGCTGGCTACCCAGACCAGTGCAAAGAGCAGGGCCAGGCACTGGTTATCGGCCAACTGAGCCATGGGACTCTCCCAAAGCCATTCACTGGAGGAAAATCCATAAATAAATCCTAGGTATGAGTTGTCCTGGATTTTAAAGATGCCGCCTTCCAGTCACACTGGGTTTTGCCTCAAACCTGGTAACTCGTGTGATCCTTTGGGCCAGCCTTTAGAAGAAATACGGCTGCTAAACTTAGGGGGACTTTATGAGCAGTTTGTTAAAGTTGGGTCCCCTGCAAATACTGTTTTCCAAGGTGTAAATGATAACTGAATGATAAAAACAGACCCCTGGGTCTGATAGAGAAATATTTCTCAGAGAATGCTAATCTTTGCTCAGTTGGTGTGAGCATCACTTAAGTCCAAGCTTGCACTAGGCAATGTAGTTTTTTGGGTGGGGGGGACGGACCAAAAGCAAAGGTCTCCACGATGGTGAAATGGGGGATCCAAGATTCCTCCTTGCCCCCCCGCCCCCCATCTCCGCTGGGAGGGCTGTGCCAGAGCCAAAAGCAAGTGGCCTCCCTCCGCCTACCTTGCCCAGGGCAGCCAGCAACTGGAAATCAATTGTTTGTCGATGCCGGAGGATCTGGAGGATTCCTTCCAGGTACACCTGGTCTTTGCTGAAGCAGCCTGCAGAGGAAGAAGCAGCAGCAGCCGATCCTAAGCGCCTGAGCCAAACCTTTGCTTCCATTTCAGAGCCCCCTCCCCGCTTGCCTGGCACCACAGAGATCCGGCCAAAGGGAGCTTTTTGTAATGGGCTCTGTGCCAGCAGCCTCTGGACAAGGTGACTGGGGGGTCCTTTTGGGCTTGGAAGGGGGCTGGGAGGGAAGGTTTCTACAGCAAATCTCTTGCTTGCTCTGTGACCGTCGGCTTCCTTCTGGCTCCATGCTTTTGAAAACCCGTGAGGGGAGGGGGGCCC
>AZIM01005033.1:106662-122675 GCA_000516915.1 Ophiophagus hannah | reverse complement strand
CTAAGCAGGAGATTGGACTAGAAGACCTCCAAGGTCCCTCCCAACTCTTATATGGATAGCCACGTTCCTCATACACACACACACCGGTGCATGCATAAATGTACTGATGCAAGAAAACGGGAGAAAAGAGAGAAAAAAACAAAGGGACGGAGGGAGGAAAGGCTTCTTTGACCTTGATTCTACTCATTGCTAGCTGTAATCCCATGCCAACTAGTTTTCCTACATGAAANCTCTGTGGGAATAATTATACCACTTTATCAGATGATGTGGTGTTGCAAGCACATAGAAGTACTATCTTAGAGAGTATTACCTCAGAGGAAATAAGTGTTTGTTCTACCCGGTTGCTGACCTAATCTCTTTTACAATCAAATGCAATTAGGAGTGAGGAAAAGACAATGGAATTGTTTCAAGGAATGACAACCAGGTATTTGGAATGATTAAAATTCCAGTCCTGTCAAGAGATCCCAGTCCTGTCATGTGGAACTCCAGGTGAATTGTAGAATTCAATATAGAGAAGCTGTCCAGCCATCACAACACCAACACAGGAAGAAGTTAGCATTTGCAATGGAGAATTGAGAAGAGGTGGCTGGATGGTGGCTGAGAGTTTGAAGTCTACACACCTTAAACTTGCTGAGTAAAACTTTGGTACCACAACTTCATACTACTGTAGTCGTGAACCAGCTGCAGTTCTAAGGTTCTGATCCGAGGTGGGCTGCACACAATGTAACAACCAGTTCGGCTAGTGAAGAACTGAAAATGTGAGTGTACGTGCGCATGCCCGCTTCATGGGCACGTGCGCCATCCACGCTTGTGCGCGGCTGCAAACACACAGCAATTTCATGCGTGTGGCAGCCGCAGTGAGTAGAGCGGGTGAGGCGCAAAAATCAGCTGGGCTGCATGGGCAGGGCAAGTGAGCCAGAGTGTGAGATATATAATGGGTGTCAGGACTCCAACTAATCCACCCCCACTCAAATCATAAGTCTCTAGCCGCATCTCAGAGAAAAGAAAATTGATTAGAAGTGGCCATGTTGGTGTTAGCTGGATGCAGCCGATACTAAANNNNATCATTCATTTCCCCCTTGACCCTGGTTTTCCCCCCACCCACTGGATGTGTATTCTCCAATAGGACACATCCATCCCCTAGTCATCAATCATGCTCTCCAGTAATTTTCTTGCACTCTGACAACTTTGGGCTACCAGGGTGATTATCTAGGCACTTAAGGAATGCACTGTTTTCCCCCACTCCCTTTTTCTGGCAGCTTAAAAGACCAAAGGGTATCTTTTTAGTTGACAACAGGATAGCACCGGGGCACGTGGGTGGACCCAGCCAGTGGGCGGAACTATTGTTACAGGCGAACTGGTACGAACCACCAGCAGCCCACCACTGGCTCTGATCAAATATTAATGCTTGCCAAAGTATTTAATCTAGATCAAAAGGGGAAAATCACTCATGCCAACTGTCCCTCTTGGTGGAAAGAGTGGCAAAGGCAAACCAGGTGAAGGTTACCTTAGGCTTTCAAGGAGTTGGATCCTACAATAGATGCCTTTTCCCTTAGCAGCAACAGCTGCCTGTGCCACATACCCAGTTGTGGCTTAGGGTTCTTCTTGTCAAGCCACCCTTGATAATATCATTTTGAAGCAATGTACTTAGCACACACCCAATGTGATGTACTTGTGCCTGGCAGTGGCACTCCTTAGCGATCAAGAACGCAAAATCCTCCATTATAGATGTCAGGGTTCTGAGTAATGTACCCATTGAAAGCAGAACTCCGAGGCAGGTAGATTCCTCAAAGAACATGTTTATTGGATGCATCATATCGGCACAGCCGGTGAAAACCAGTCCCGCCATTTTCACCTAATTAAAACAGTAAAACTCCCCCCTCCCAGGTGTCACCGGTCACATTGCCCAACGAAGTTGGATGGCAGGCTCCTCTCCTCTTTCAACAGTCNGGAAAACTTTGTTTTGACCACTGCTGGCTATCTTCTCCCCCCCCCTTCCCTCTCTCTGGCTCCGTGGCAACTATGAGGCAGTACAAGATGGCTTGAAGTTCACAAGTCTTAAAAGTTGCCAAGTTTGGGGACCCCTGCTCTATATTATTCCAGATAGACCTCTTCTTCTTAAAAACCTCCAGTGATGAAGNACCCACAACTTCTGAAGGCAAGCCGTTCTAGTGGTTAATTGCTTTCAACGTCAGGAAATTTTAGTTCTAGGTTGCTTCTTCCCTTTATTATTTTCCATCCGTTGCTTGTTATCTTGCCTTCTGGTGCTTTGAAAAATAGGTTGACCACCTCTTCTTTGTGGCAACCCCCCAAATATTGGAAGACATCTATCATGTCCCTCCCAGTCCTTTTCATTAAACTAGACAAACCCAATTCCAGCAACCGTTCTTTGTATGTTTTAGCCTCCATTCCCCGAATCACCTTTGTTGCTCTTCTCTGCCCTCTTTCTAGAGTCTCAACATCTTTTTTTTATATGGTGGCAACCAGAACTGCACTCAGTATTCCAAGTGTGGTCTTACCAAAGCATTGTAAGATCACACTTGGAATACTGCATCCAGTGTTGGATGTCCTCAAACTTACAACTGTTGCAGCACCCCATCACATCAAGCCCATCTCAGCTGACCTTTCTCCCAATTCTCCCTGACAGAATTGTGCCCTGCAATGTTGGGGTGGTCGCAGCTGGATTTTCATGCTGTGGCAGCTATAGTGCAGGACTTCAGCAAGACCTTGATGGAAGTGACAACCCTGGAGGAAGCAGACATTCAGGACAGATTGGAGGCCCTGGGCTTCTGCTTCAGTCCTAGCACTGCCACCGTTGCCAAGAAATACCACTGGGCACAGGGGCCAAAAGAGCAGAGATAGGTGAAAGGAATTGAAGAGGAAAGGAGTTGAAGAGGAGACAGTTCCTTACCTTGGAATAACCAAGGCAAAGGACTTGAAGGAACTAAGCTGAAAATAACAATAGCACTTAAAGACTTAAAGTGCTTCATAGTGCTTTACAGTCCATAGTGACTTACAGCATCAGCCTCTTGCCCCCAACAATTTTTCCTCATTTTATCCACCTCGGAAGGATGGAAGGCTGAGTCAACCTTGAACCGCTCAGAATTGAACTCCTAGACAGAGCAATGAGTTAAGTGTGCAGAACTGCATTTTAACCACTGTGCCACCATGGAAAATGACTTGGACTGGGATGGGTGCTTGCCTAACAACTATGTAGCATTTGTCCCAAAGGTGCTTTTTCAAGAGGCAACTGGACTTTCTGGTTTTTGAAAACATTTCACTTCTCATCCAAGAAGCTTGTTCAGCTCCTGAACATCTTCAAAGAAAAACACAGAAAGGCCAGTTGCCATTGGGACAACCATGACCTGGATGACTGAGAATCTCTAATAGCATGTGCTTAACTACTACAACAGGAACCGCCCAAACTGCTATCCCTAAACAGGAAGATTATGTGATGTATCACAACCGCCTTCCTTAAGTGACAAAATTGCCAGTCCAGATTGTGTTCAAAGAAAGGACTACCTGTACTTGCTCACTAGAGCAAACCACACTAGAGCAGGTCTCCAGTTCATATCACATGGAGGAGACTATCTGGCTCACTTGACTTTCCATCTCTGAGCAACTAACTAGGCAGGTTTCATGCTGGAGGAGACTCCATCTGACTTTGTCTGAGTGTCTTTCTGGGTACCTTGAACTGCCACTAAATGTGGCTCACACTGGAGAGATACCACTTGGCTTACTTGGTTTTCCCAGAATGTTTATTTTTCTCTCCCACAATTCACTTATCAATGGCTAAATCATCTTTTCAGGAGCTGAAAGGAATAATTCTAAGACGGTAATTAGCAAAATTTGACAAAAATGCACCGGATCAGCATTTTCAAAGAGAAAGTGTGAATGCTCCAGGAACATTCCAGGATTGTAACAGATAGTTTTGCATATTCTTGTCTTGTACAACTGTTGATTGGAGTCCATTAACCAATGGCCCACTCTAGAATTTCCCAGCAATCTCTGCAACAACCAACAGGTCTCATAGGTTTTGTTATTAGTGCAGAAGATCATTAGTGTACTTCCACTTGGTATATGAAAAACTGTATGACTGCTTTAGTTCTTACATCCATGTAAATTCCAGCAAACAACGGTGGCATTTCTAACCAACTCTTAGAACAATAGAGTTTGAAGGGAGCTTGGAGATCTACTTCAATCTCTTGCTCAAGCAGCAGACTTATACCATTTCAGGCTGTCTAATTTCTTCTTAAAAGCCTCCAGTATTGAAACTCCCAACAATTTCTGAAGGGAAGTTATTCCATTGGTTGATTGCTGTGTCAGGAAATTTCCTCTTAGTTCCAGGTTGCTTTTCTCATTGGTTAGTTTCCATCCATTGTTTCTTGACTTGCCTTTTGGTGCTTTGGCAAATTGGTTGACTCCCTAGCCTTTAAAGGAGCCCTTCAAATATTAGAACATTGCTATCATGTTTTCCAGGTCGTTCTTTTCATTACCCATCTTCACCCATCCACTGCTACAGTGCCTCAAAATCAAGCAACAGAATTTGATTATTGATTGTAGACTACCAAGAGTGCACTTGGATGTACACAATGAACTGTTTCAGCATGTTCCCTGGTTTTTAGGGTGGAGACAGCAGTCTGGCAAGGCCTCTGGCCCAGCAAGTACCCATTAAGAGCCATCGCTCACAAAATTGTTGGTTCTATATACTTTATTGTATTTATAACTGGACAATCACATGTGTACAAAATGGGAGACCACACTACCTGAAGCAGAGGACTGTGGATTGCAGCAGCATTTCCATTGACCCAAGAGCTTTTAGTAGAAGAAAGCACAAGCTGATTGGGCAAAAGAAAGATGGGAGGAGACGGGAGGAAGAAAGGAAGAGGAGGAAAGATTGCTGGCCAATTCTTAATCAAAGGATAAATCCTTTGGATATTACTGATCAAATCAGTGTCTCCTCAGTTATGTGCCAGATTTTGGGGGAGGGCAGGGGTAGGGATTTTGTTTTAAAGAGAGAAAAGGTACTGGCTTTGTCAGCTATCTTCAGTGCTCCAAGGAAGTTGCCCTTTGAGGCTGTGAAAATTCTTTGCTATTCTCACCATCCATGATAACAACCCTCAGACATTTTTGGTCACAAACCTTCCTCGAGCTGTAGGAGAAAGCAATGAGGAATATTCCCACCTTTGCCACACAACAACAATTACAACAGCAAGAGCCAAGTATAGGAGCCAGAATTAATTCAAGGGTTGTCCAGTCTATGATTTCTTGTCTAGTCTACTGATACATACGCACAAGGATTTCCAAAAAATACTAGGATATAATGCAAGTAGTGACAACAGAAGGGGGGTTATCACATGGTGGATGTTCCCTAGAATGACCACAAGGGGGTGGCATTAGACTGGCCCTTTTACATCCTGGGACAGAAGCAAGACATGAGCCCAGACTCTCAAACCACCTGATGTCAGCTGCATCTCCAACAGGAACTGAAACAAAGCAGGTGCCGATGTCCCTTCCCCCCCCCTTCCTTCCTTCAAAGAGCATCTGCAGGATTCCAGCTTCCAGCCTCTGAATGGAGGACGAGCCAGTGAAATGCTCTTGAACGTCGAGACCAAAGGGTGAGAGAGAGAGAGAGCCAGCTTGCTGCACGGGGCTAGCATCTTGTCTCGTAGATCCCGCTCCTGCCAATGTACCTCACCCATTTGATCACATCGTGGTCACTGTAGTTCAGCTTTGGCTCAAAGACTTTCAGGTAGCGCACCTTCAGCCCGGAAGGCGCAAAGGGAACCTGTACAAAGGCAGAACACAAGGATGGGAAAGTGAGCCTCTTATGGCGAGGCCTTTCAAAAGTTCGTCCTTCCGAATCTTCCGAAGTCAAAGTGAGACTTACTGGGCTGTCCATAATTATTCTAATGAGGCACAAAGAATTACTTATAGCAGAGCACAAAAGACACATGGTTTTTATGAGTATATCTAGCTTGTTGGCTAAAATGAGATTCCAATTACTTTCCCTAAAAGAGTCTCCGTAGCTGAACCTCCATTCTGAAGGTACCCTTTCACACAAAAAGCANATCCTCCCTCACTTAAGCTACTTTTCCACCAATCCTTTCATTTGAGAGTAGCAATGCAAGAAAATAGCGATCCTGAAAATCAGAGATGCTGCTGCAAAGGCTTGGGTTTTTTGAGGATTGCCTTTAGGTTTGCTGAGGGCTCCAGGAAAGAGATGAATACATTTTACAAAGCCTGGGAAGGAAATGCTTGGCAGGTGCCTTGGTACAACCAAAAGGCCAGAAGATGGGGCTGCTCAAGCCCCTCAGAACGTTTCTATATCATACCTCCTGTTCCTGGCAACCTCTTAGGGAGAACGCGGCTGCTTACCTCAAAGTTCATAGAGATGGGTGGCCGAGCCCATTTCTTCTTGTCGTTGGTTGGAAGCAGTTCTATCTCTGCGCTGATCTGAGACTCTTTCATTCCAGCCATCCTTTTAATTCTATAAAATTGAAAAGAAGAAATGGTTTGTTTAAAATATGCACAAGTATCCTAAGCACCATCTGGCTCAGCCCAGAGCCTTTTTCAAATTTGGTAACTTTAAGACTTGTCGCCTTCAATTCCCAGAATTCCCCAGCCAGCCATGCAGCTAGAGAATTCTGGGAATTGGTCCACAAGTCTGGCTGGGGAATTCTGGGAGTTGCAAATCCACAAGTCTTAAAAGTTGCCAACTTTGGAGACCCCTGGCCTAGAGGGAAGCATAACCTCTACCCAATGCTAGCAACCACCCGGTAAATGTGCAGAACTCCAGCTCTGCCCAAATCAGAAAAACATGCCACTTACTTCCAGACAATGGCATTCTCACTGGCCTTGTATTTCGCTTTTCCTTTCATGCAGATGACTTGCACACCACTAGTATTAAGAGGAGTTGGGATTCGCACCTGGAAGATATATTTGAGTTGCGTTTGGCTGCTTAGGTGAAAAACATGGTGGGGTGGAGGTTTTTTTGTTGGTTTTTGTAAAGGAAGAGAAGATAAGATAGCTCAAAAGCAAAAATGCACACCCGAGAAAGAGCAAGGAAGCCATCCTGGCAGGACTGCACTACAGATAGACCTCAACTTACAACCAGTCACTTAGGTTTGAAGTTACAATGGAGTTCCCCAGAACTCTATACAACACAGTTTCGAAGTTCTGACAGTCGCTTAGCCCCCAGGTCACATGACTGCATTTTGGACCCTTGGAAACCTGCCCACATTTACAGCTGTTTGCAGCATCCCAGTGTCATCTGACTGCAACTGACTGCAAATACCTAAGTTTAAGGCCACTGACTGAAATGGGTCATTTACGTAATGACCATCACATTTATTTCATGACTGTCACAAAAATGATCATAATTCTGGGCTCAATTATTGTCATAAGTCGAGGACTACCTGTATAGACAGAAGGAAGTGAGTACAAAGAATTCCTTAAGAATCATAGCACAATTTGGTTATAAAAGCTCAGTATGTGGAGGGCACTACTGGCTTTATTTACAAATACAGTTGCATTGTCTTCACAGTCTAAAGTAATATTATGGCAATTTTATGTTTCTATGTCTTTTACTGTTACGTGACACTTCTGTGTTTTCTCCCTCCACCCTTGAAATTCACTCCCTGCTTTCCCAATGCTTCCTCATCATTACTAACACTTTCCTCTCTTCCCACTGATGAGATCAAGTTTCCCAGATGGAGCTCAATTAAGATTGACCTTAACCTGGCTACCACACACCTTGCATGAAATTCTTCCTATTTATGCTTCTCAAAACTTTTATTAAGTGCCTATAACTCAAGAAGTACCCATCATTGTGCCCAGTACTTCTCTTAATCACCATTAACACTGAAGATCAATGTTCTGTTATCACTTCTAAGATTTCCGTTTGTCCTACTGATATTTTTATGTATCTTAAAAGACTATTATAAAGATGGCAGAAATAGCCAAATCTGGCCCAGATGGAGAAATCTAGGTGTAAAGGTAACAAGTGTTAAATATCATAGAATAAAATGTGCTCTATCATCAGAAGTTCATATTGTTGAAAAGTATTTCATATCTATTTTCTAATCAAAATCCTCAAGTCACTATTGAGCTGTCATTTAATAATGCTAGCTGGTTCAGGCAAATCAAGTAAAGAGTCTAGCTGGTCAATAATGCATTAAATTAGTAATATAAATTATACATCAGGTTAAGAATTAATCTCTAAAGAAAGAATGCAAATGACCAGCAAGGAATATAAATCCTTCCATTTCCCACTATCCGTTCAGAACTGAAGAAGCTTCTTGGATNNNNAGCGAAACATCTTCAAAGAAAAAACAGAAAGTCCAGTGGCCTCTTGAAAAAAGACCTTTGGGACAACCATGACCCCAATGACTGAGAATCTTCATAGACATTAATCTCTAAAGACCCCATTTTGGAAGTTAAAGAATGGTTTCTGTTAAAACTAAATGTTGTCCTGTTTAAATGAAAGCTTATGCTAGACACCAAGACACACTCTCAGAATTTAATCAGTCTTTGTCCTGCAAAGGGAACAGAAGATCTTTTCCAATAAAAGCATATAAAATTCTTGCCAACATTGACCTGGAAAATATCAATTCAATCTAGTCTGAAAGGATATGTAGTTCAATGAAATTTAGTACAAAAATATATCAGGTTTTAAAGGTTACAACTTTCAGAATTTGTTCCATTCTGCAATGCATCATTTTTCCAATATTGTTGAGATCTACAACCTGCCCAATATTTCCAACATCACAGTTTTAAGCTTATCCATGTACACAAAATGGGTTAAAAAAAACCTGTTTTATCAAAACGATGCAAGGCAACCAACGTGTAGCAAGGCAAAAAGAAAAGCGCCTTATGCCAGGTGCTCACCTCTATCTTCTGAGCCAAGAGGGAAGGCTTAAAATTAGATTTGATCACCACTTTCACCTCCAGCTTGGTGCGTCCCACCTCACGTACCAGGGGGATGACACGGAACGGCAAGATAATGTCTTTAGTGGTTCGGTACCTGGCGGAAAAGAATAAACAGCATTTTCAGAACGGAAGAGAGGAATCTGACAGAGCCCACACAAT
This sequence comes from Ophiophagus hannah, assembly GCA_000516915.1. Taxonomy (NCBI): domain Eukaryota; kingdom Metazoa; phylum Chordata; class Lepidosauria; order Squamata; family Elapidae; genus Ophiophagus; species Ophiophagus hannah. The sequence goes on along the minus strand of AZIM01005033.1, from coordinate 113,585 downwards.
CAGCAAATACTGGAAATTGAAACTAACTGCTGCTTAGCTGCAACATTCTTCAATGGCAAAATTCTTATTAATAAGACTTCCTGCATCCTACTGCATTTAGTAATTTCTCACTATCCTAATTCTGCATCATCATGATGGATGATGGGAGTATCACAATCCCAGTGATTTTTTCCAGCACACACACATGCACACATATACACACATTTGTTTGCCCTCTAATACTGACATCATTCTGCTGCACTATATTCCTTGAAGAGCCAAGTGTACTAAGGGTGAGCATAGACCTTAAATTATCCCTATACCTGGCTATGCAAACTGATGATAGCCAAAATGGATTGGCGAAAGTGCAGTTAAGACAGCAAGCATCTTTCATGAAGTTTTATTGGCCTAATTATGAAGCACATCCCAAAATTCTGACTAGGAATCCCTCATCCATATTTGAAAGAGGCACATTTGGGGTACACAACATTGAAATTCTAGAAATGACTGCCAGGCTTTTGAATCTAATGCTGAAGAAAATCTGCCTGTCCCAGTTATTCTTCCAGCAGAGGGCAAAATATTTCTACCCAGACAGGCCTTCGGCTACCTAGCTGGGTGTGTAGTGCTTGTTTTCTCAATGCTTTGGGGTCTGCAGTTAACATTTGGAGGCACTCCAAGGTCCATAATGGAAAAGTGTTGGCGCAAAACGAACAAGAGGTAGAGGACTTTTTAATCCTTCAATGGGAATTTGTGTTTTATAGTATTTAAAGTGTATTTAATAGCTTGCCCTATGGTTGTTGGTTGCTTTCTACCTCAGTATGATAGGAAATTGTGCTGCAGGGTAATCACAGTCAGTAGGGTCCCTGGAAGTTGATAAGATATAAAAATATATTCAAATAAAACAAAATAAAAATAACAGGTTCAGGAGCACGTACAATGCTAGAGCTTCAAGTTGGGCCTCTCTATGTTAGGAGGAACTTCCAGTTGATTGTGTTTCATTCTTATTGGCAAATGTTTTGGCAACTTTTTTTTTTTTTTTTTTGGCGAGAAGGCAGGCAGAATTCAGTAAATAACCGGCTGGAGGGTTATCCCACGCCAGAGCAATGGATACAGAAAGTTTTTTCCCCCCAGCAACCTCACCTCATGAGCTCAAACTCTCCATCTGGTGGTATGAAGCTGATACTCCTCTCCGAGTCGAACTTGCTGAGCCTCACACATTGGTGAAAAGTGCAATCGTCAATGGCAATGGACTGCTTCCCACTAGGACACAGAAGTAGAAGGATTATAATCAGTGCGAAGTCTTACAGCTATGAGATTCAGGGCCCCCCCTCACTGCAAACTCCAGACGGAGCACATGGTCCCACGCACTATGGCTAAGTCACAGAAGGTATTCAAGATAAAGACAGCCTGTATAAATGAGCCTTTCTGGGAGCCACGGGTTCCTTCAAAAGCCACTGGAATTGCCTGATCACCAGGAAATTCAAGCAACATCTGGCTGGACTGATGTTTGCCCACCCCAATTTACTTGGGGAACTGCAGACCCATCAGACTTACTCAAACATGCCTGTTCCTTAAAGTGTTTTTGGAATGGGAGTGATACAGGTTTTGGGCTGGGTATAGCTACGTATTATCTCATCGTTGTTTTAACTGATGAATAAGCCACACTGGCTGATTTCAGAGGTACTAAGCCATAAACCAGAGTTTACAAAGCATAATAATAATGGGGTTTATACCCAAGACTGACTCAAAATCAAATAAGCCACCTTATGGCTTAGCACAAAGTTCAAAAGTAAGGAAAAAACAGAGGGATTTGTCTTCCATCTTCTGCAAGTGGCTCAAGGGGCGTAAGATTTCCTTTTCAGCCATTACATTTTTCCAGGTGATTTACTAAAAACAAAATAAAAAATCTCTCCTCTGCAAACAGAGGAATCCTCTTCAGCAAGGAAAAACTTCAGAGACCATCCAACATCAACAAAATCTCACTGCAAATCTTGCAGAAAGCAACTGTTGGGTGGGAGCAAGCGAATGACTTAGCCAGCGAAGTCATTCAAGGACTGTTTGCCAGCATAGTGAGAAGGATCTGCACTGCAGGACAGAGAGTGAATGCTCAAGACACAGGATGGGCATCAGATGCAACTCGCTTCACACACACACAGCTCAGATTTGCTTCAGAGGATGCTGTCTGAATAGTTTTCTCATTTCTATGACTCTCTTCCTAAATTAATATTCAAGCTTGCTGCTCCGATTACAGAATTCAAAAGAATTGGTTTTGCTATTGCCATCATCCAAATTGGGCACTCCAAAGACTTAAGGCTTCCAGTTACACCATTCTAGGGGTTTTTTCCTGTCTTGCTTCTCTTATCAAATTCCTCTGCTATGTTGTTCCCCAGTTAATCCAAAGAAGCCAACTCCTGGTTTTATTAGAGGGGAGGGGAACTATTCCTACTTAAAGCCTTATATGAAATCTTGCCCAAGTCACTCAAGCAAGCTCCTCCTGTCTGGGGCAACCGGATGAGACAGCAACACCTGAGTCGGCTTTGTTCCTACGAACAAGCACACAATAGCTCAGCCTTCAACCACAGGTGGGACCTGCGTGGAAGTGCCTAAAGATGGTGGTACATGCACAAATCACACAAAGCAAAAAGGGCGCCGGGGGGAGAGGGTGTGTGAGAAATACGTGCACAGAGCGGTAAGCAGATTATCTACCTTCCTGTTTCACTGGAGTCAGCAGGACACAAAAGAAAAAGAGAATTCAGTATCAGAAGTCGGTAAGAGGCAGCACAGAGGACCTCTGTGTATACCAATCCTAATGGTCTCCTTTAAAGCAGGAAATTTACAGACTCTCATAGCCTAATTAGGGCTGGCCTATGGAATGCAGAGCGATCGTGGGTTTACTGATTTTCCAGCCTCACAGTTGACGTGAAAAATATAGATTAAGATAATGGCATAAGTGTGTGAACTAATCCATGGAGTGTGGTAGGGCCAGAATTTAAAGTTTTCTTGGGAGACCTTCGCCCCTTTAAACCATAACAGAAGTTTACACAGCCCGCTCATTCAGCTCCTGCTTTAAACAAGGGAGCAAAGCAACAAAAATCACCTTTAAGAAAGCTCTGGCATCTTTCCAAATGCAAAGGGAAGAGCATACAGAGGTAGCTTAGGGCAGCATAGTGTTTGAAATTTAATCTCCTTCTGTTCACCCCGCTTACCTCTTCCCCGTCTCGTCTGCAGTCCCCTTGCCTTGTTTCTCAATTACGATCTTGTCGTTCATGCCAAACTTACATTCGGGCATGCCGCTCAGGTAGCTTTTCATAACCACTCTTCCCGAGACATGGGCGCTCAACACCTGGCCTGGAAGAAAGGAAAGGCCAAGAAAGAGTTGTGTCAGCTTTGGAAGCCATATTAGTACCAGAAGCTTCTACTCTGCCAAATTCCTGTGCCTGGGAAAGTAGATTGGGGGGAGGGGTTTAGAGTGTTAGTAGTTAGACATAACAGCATTCTTCTTTTCGGTCAAGGTCATGTTATTCCTGCACCTGGAGGAGGAGTGGTTGAAGGGGTGTCTCAAGTTGGGACGATTGGTGATTGGATGATGTGATGGGTGCAGGGGTTGGGTTTTGGACTTNGTGGTTGAAGGGGTGTCTCAAGTTGGGACAATTGGTGATTGGATGATGTGATGGGTGCAGGGGTTGGGTTTTGGACTTCTGAATTACTAAGGGAAAACCTGGAACTCTCATATTCAGGTTTTCCCAGATGTGCCAGTATAACTACTCTAATAAAAGGAAACTCTGAGAAAATGCCTGTCTCACAGTTTTTAATTGGAGTTGATATTTGAGAAACTTTCAAATGGTGAGAACAATTAACCAGTGGAACGGAAGCTGCCTTCAGAAGCTGTGGGTGCTTCATCACTGGAGGTTTTTAAGAAGGGACTGGGAAAGTCACCTGTATTAAATGGTATAGGGTTCTCCTGCTTGAGTGAGAAGACCTCCAAGTTCCCTTCCAGTTGATTTGATTTTCCCACCCACCCCCTTCATATGGGGAAAGTTCACACTTACCTTGTGGTGACATTAGCAAGTTCACGCTCTCTAGAACATCCAGGAAGAGTTCATTGCGACGGTATTTGATCCCTTCACGCCTCCAACCAATCTGACCAGTTACCTGGCTGGTAATCTGAGATTGCTCTTCCTTAGTCTGGAGGAGGAGGAGAAAGAGGGAGATGTGCTTTCGTGGGAGCAGCCATAGGGGGTTCACGTTTCATGAACTGAAACAGGTTTATGAACTGAAACAGGTTTATTACAAAACGCAAACGCCACCCCACTCCCCTTTCCCTCCCCAATTGCTTTGGAATCAACCTGGAATAGCTCAAATTAGGGATGATGTTTAAATATTACCATTATATTATAAAAAAGAATCTCTGCCTTTTTCCTCCTTTGGATGCTCTTCCTCCCACAGAAAAACNGACTACAAGAAGCCCAGCTGGAACCCTAGTTCACTATCAAATACCCTTTGGAGGGATCTGCTGGATGACCTTTGGGGAAGGACAGCAGATTCTCCTACCTGGTGCTATAGGAGGGTCCAACCATACGTGGAAACGAGAAAACAGATGGAGAGCAGCAGCAAGGGCAGCACGCACAGGGGTAGGAGGAAGCAGGTCAGTAGAAGGGAAAGAGGAAGAGAGTAGTGTTAGACTGGGGGGTAAACTGAGACCACTATGACATTACTCCTTTACGCTATGAATCATCTTGAAGGAGAGGTTTCCTATGAGGAAAACGGGGACGTAAGAAACAGGGAAATCAATCTCCTAGGCACTACTACTACTACTGCAATGAAGTTGAAACGATCCAACTTCTCAGAAACTCACCAATGTTGAAGTACAGNTCATTTAGTGACTGTCTTTAAGTTACAGTGCCACTGAAAAAAGCGACCTTTGACCATTTTTCACACTTACGACCACTGCAGCATCCCCATGGTCATGTGATTTAACATTCGGATGTTTGTCAACCGGCTCCTATTTATGACGGTCGCAGTGTCCTGGGATCACTTCACCCATCCCCTTTTGTGACTTTTGGACAAGTGAAGTCAATGGGGAAGGCAGATTCCCTTTGAAAACTGTGTTCCTAATTTAACAGTGATTCACTTAACAAATGCGGTTAGAAAAGTCGTAAAATGGGGCAAAGCTCACTTAAATTTCCCACGTAGCAACATAAATTCTGGGTCCAACTGTGGTCGTTAACTTGAGGACTACCTGTGTAACAAGCTTCTGCCTCTTCCTTTGAGGCATCTGTTTGGTTAATGCTTACATAAATGGATGTGGTTGCCAGTCAGTTTACAGTATGGAGTTCACACATCAACAGAAACTATTAACCATGATGTATTTGTAGGCAGTTTTTCTCACCCTTCCCCTATGCCAGACTATATCTTCCAAATTACTTATCGCTAGCAACTTCACTCATCTTCTTGCCTTCATAACTGGGGTTTTGTCTTAAATACTGCACATTAAATCTCTATATGTGAATTCTGTATTTTTTGAAGCACTCTCATGACTCAAGCCAATGCTAAACTAGTTTGTTGATTAAATCACCACAGAGTGGATTCACAAGTATGTCAAGCCAACCACATCCCCCTCCCATCAAAACAAAACCTGATCAGTATGTGAGAGAAGATCCAATTGTCTGGTTCTTTCTTTATAGTTAACATACCTGGCATGATGTATCTTAGTCCTGAGCCTTTATACTAAAGCTAAGTCTGTTTTTCACAAGGCAGGATTTAATCTAACATTATATATGTAAGTGTCCACTCCTCCCAGATTTCTGTATGGAGCTTGATCCAATACGGTTCCCTCGTAATAATCCTATAAGAGAGTCCTCTGGCTCAGTCCTACCTGAGGTCACCTACTGAAAGATGTGAATGAGTGCATCCATCCTAGTCTAACACTAAGCAATCATCTATTGTGGCTGTCTATCATATTAGTTCCTTTCACACAGCTGTCCTGATTGGTGAAAATATCTTTCTTCATAGCTTTTCTCTGGGAGCCCAAGTCACAACTGAAGCCTGAAAATACACAAAATCCCTGCTTGTTCTCTGCAAGCATGCAATAGATTTCTTTCAAGGCCTGCTAAGAAGACTCTACAGGAAGCAACCAGCTGGCTCAGTTTTCTGGCAATCATTCTACCCTATTTGATACAAGACCGAATATATTGTTGTGAAAGCCCCATTTCCTGTTAGTACAAAAAGCTGGGCAGATGGCCAAGGATTCCAATCTTTCCCTGTTCCATAGAACGGTTTGAGCCCAGAAGAAAAAGGATACTGTTTTTCTTGGTATACAATGTTTAAATCCTTTAATCAGTGTTTCTATTGTATTAGTTCAGTTTAAAAAAAAAGTTTTGGTTTTTCACCCTTTAAGATGAATCTTCGGATCTTAATCAACTGAATTAAAAGTGTGACAGGAACATCGCCGGCTTTCAAAACTGCCAAGCTAGCAACAATTTTTTTTTCAAAATCAGAGCTGGAAGGCCAACTTGTCAGGCTTGTGTTTATTCTACATTTAGGTTTGCAAGAAAGATGTGTGTGTGAACATTTAGGCTTTTAAGATACATTTGCCTGTAAGAAACTCAAAGACTTTTATTAAGAGCAACATGCTATTGTCACAATTCTTTGCTTCTATGCTACTAAAACAGCTCTTTACTTTTAGCCAGTCTTCTCCAGTTTGGTGCCTCCCAGATGTCTGAACAAGCTCCCTTCATCCCAGAGATCATCACAACACAACCTATATAGAGGGTTTCAATTTGCAAAACAATTCTTTGCTTTAAGAGCCAAGGTGGCTCAGTGGTTAGCGTACAGTACTGCAGGCTACTTTCTGCTGACTGCCAGCTGATTTCAATTTGGCAGTTCAAATCTCACCAGGCTTAAGGTTGACTCAGCCTTCCAAGATGGGTAAAATGAGGACCCAA
>AZIM01005033.1:82241-93016 GCA_000516915.1 Ophiophagus hannah | reverse complement strand
AGAATAAGGTTTTTAATGACTTAAAAATTCAAAAGTTTTAATGTTGTTTCTTTTAAATATAGTAATATGATTAAAATGAATAAGGAGGCAACTTTGAACTGTTGTAAGTTGAGAGCTACGAAATATGTCTTCAGACATAAAACATAATAAATTATTTCAAATTTGGTCAAGATTCTAAATATGCCACCTTGCCTCTGTAAAACATTGGAACTAATTCTGTGTATCTGTAGACATTAAATTTGTAATGTTTCTGACCATTCCATGGAAGATTTCCTCTTTATTTTATTTTATTTTATTAAAGGTTAGATTTGCAGTCTATTAGTGATTATTTCTCCGTGGATCTTTTTTTACCATGACTGCATTTTGAAAATATTTAATATTCAGGCAAGAAGCAATTACCCTGAGCTTTTTTCATCTTTGTCCTATACTTTTAATCCTCTATTATTTAATTATAATGCACTGGACACTTTAATTGGTACCATATCAAAGATGTTTAAACAAGCTTTTTGGGAATCCTTCCCCAGCGATATAGCAACATAATTCAAGGCTAAAAATTAGCTTAATAGTATAACGTTAGGCACAGGCAATCCAAAATGACTTTTGCATCTTGTACATTCCTAAAGTTGAACCTTACGTTTAGTCTACCTGTTTGAATGAAATTTGTTATTTTTCTTCGTCATTCATTGTCTTCACATGTTTTTGGAATCATTTGATTAGAAAGTTAATCTTTGATAAAGCATTAACTTATTCCTAGCTAGGATGGGTATAAAGCAGTCCTTGACTTATGATCTGAGTTCAGTTGTGAGACAGTGCAGCACAAGGCTAGGAAAAGAGAGGTGCACGCATGTGTGCAAGCGCAAGGAGGCCACGAAACAGCTCTGGGGCTGCAAGAAACTTGAGCTGCAGAGTAACACAAAGCCCAGACCCAACCCTTCTGTCCAGGAAAGCCAGAGCTGCCCAGCCCAGTCTCAGCTTAATTGCCCTCAGCATCCTGCATTCCTGTAACTGCTGGCCATATGAGGCTATCTTCCCCAGTATCCTACAAGGAAACCGCTGAGCACATCATGGGGAAGAAAGTCTTGCGCTGTCAGCAACTGCCCCTCACAGGGTCAGGCCAAGGATGCTTGGTCAGCGATAGGAGAAAGAAGGTCAGCTAAGGTGTCAGGAACTGTGGAGCACAGGGAGCCAAAGGCAATTAAAGAGCCACGGTGGCGCAGTGGTTTGGAGTGCAGTATTGCAGGCTAAGTCTGTCCATTGTCAGGGGTTCGATCATGACCGGCTCAAGGTTGACTCAGCCTTCCATCCTTCTGAGGTCAGTAAAATAAGGATGCAGATTGTTGGGGGCAAGAGGCTGACTCTATGAACCACTTAGAGAGGGCTGTGGTTCACTGTGAAGCAGTATATAAGCCTAAGTGCTAGTTTTGAATAATTCTCTAAAGTTACTCTGGATCCATGAAGGAAAATCCAAGCCTCAATTTATCTTTTTCAGAGACATGAAATAAAAACACCCCTCTAAACTGTCAAAAGCTTTTTCCTCATTAATATTATCGATTGCACTCAAGATGTATCTCACATTATCACTTTAAGACCAATCCAGTCTGATCAAGCTATTTCATCTCTTTCCAAGGACAGCTATGGAAATCTTGCAATCTACGTTCAATAAAGAGATATGACTCTAGATAGGTTGTATCATTTCTCTCTAAAGAAAAGATATATAAAAGTTTTCTGTTATTAAAGAAGGAAGTGTCAATACTGTCATAAACCATCATCAGTTAAATAATTTGGTAAGAATTTCTGTAAAAGCCTTATAGAGAGGAGTCATCCAGTCCTGGAGATTTATTCAATTTTCATATCTGCACTACTTCCCATGTTTCATCTTCTTGTGGCAGCTTCTTAAGTACTTCCTTTTTCTGGTCTGCAAATTCCATCATCTACAAAATATCTATGAACTTCCCCTAACAATTTCTCCAGATGTTTTTTTTTTCATATAGTCAAGAACATTAATAATCTGATACGTTACCTCTTTTGAAGTTGAAACATGATTTTTTTGCAATCCCAAACCACTTTTTCTCTTGTTCTTTTACCAATTGATAAGCCAAACATTTCTGCTGTTCATTGTCTTTCACAAAACACTTCTACTTAATGAATTTCCTTATAAGTGTCATTTACTTCCATAAGAGCTAGAGTAGACACCTTACATCTTTTTTTTTATACTGATCACTAAGGGAAAGTTGTATAAAAGTTCAAAAATCTGCTTTTCAACGAATTTTGGTCATGTCATCATCAGTCTTTTCAGTCTCAGCTCCTGTTCACAGAGCAGAATAAAGTTGCAGCCAAGAGGACTTTTCCAGTTACATCTCATGGTACCAGCTATGCTCCTTCCTGGACTGGGAGGCCCCCACACTCATGCTCTAGTTGCCTCACAGTTGGATTACTGTAATAAGATCTAAACAGGTCTGCCCTTGAAAACCATCAGGAGCTGCAGCTGGTCCAGAATGAAACAGCCTGAGCAAAGATGGGGGCACCACGTTATGTCCCCATGACTCTGCTGCTTTGTAAGCTGAAGTGATTGGCTTCTGGATGAATTCACGGAGCTGATTATCACCCTTAAAGCACTTCATGGCAGAGGACCCCGTTATCTGAGGGACCCTGGAGCTCCAATTATCTCTGCTCATCTGGTTTGATGCAGCAGGGTGTGACTCATTCATTAAGTGTCATCATTTGGGATTCAAAAAGCATGCTTACTGTTGCAATTCCTGCCCTGTGGAATGATCCCTCCCCAAAGATTTCTGCAGCGCTCTCTTATGTCATTCAGGAAATTGTTGAGGACCTGGTTGTTTGCCCAGGCTTTGACAATATGTCTGCTTACTTTAATTGGGCAGCCAAGATGACTTTTTACATCTTGAGTGATCCTGTTAGAAATAATTATTCTTGGCCCACACTCCCTCATCACAATGAGATAGCCTACGATACTTGGGGGAGGGGGGTGTAAAGGTATGATGGCTTTGCCATCATCCATAAAAGGCCTTCAGATGAAATGGAGTACCCCACTTGCATTTAATCTTTCTTTCTTGGAGGCTGGATATTTTAGGTATATTGCAATGCAACTTCATTGGTGCATTGCTACATTGTTAGTCATGGAATCATAAGAGTTAAAAGGGACCTTGGAGGTCTTTTAGACCAACCCACTGCCAAAGGAAGGAGTCCTTTTACCATCCCAGACAAATGGTTGTCCAATCTTTTCTTGAAAACCTCCAGTTATGGAGCATCCACGACTCCAGGAGGCAAGCTATTCCTTTGATTAATCATTTTCTTACTGTCAGAAAATTCCTCATTTCCAGGTTGAATCTCCCTCTGATGAACTTCCACCTATTGCTTCTTGTCCTGCCCTCAATTTTCCCCCATAAAAGATTTGTTTTTCAATTGAACTGCACAGCTCATATGTTATATTAAATGTGAGGAAAATTCTGAAATGATTTATATTGGTCTGGTTTGTTTACATCTCAAAAACCTGGCATTTTATAACCACTGTATATTGAATAGAACATTTGGTAAAATGTGTATTATTCTAACTCCAAACTGTAGAGATACCTTCTGCCTTTTTAACTGCAGTACTGCATCTTTTGTCTTTAAACATATAATTTATAATTTATTCTAAGCAACATCAGCAAGCACTTTTTCCCATTCCTTGTTTTTGAGAAGAATGCACATCTGTTAGATGAGCTGGCTAACCACTTTAGCCACAGAGTTACAGCACTAGAAAATTCTTGATTAAGCAATGGACTGTTTTAATTACTCTTTTCTATAGAAAGTTACCAAATAGCTAATAGGAATGTCTATATTTTGCTGAGGTAAGGTAAAAAACCAATCTGACTTAGAAAACATGCCTACTAAGAACTATTTCACATCAAATACAGATTTCCAGTAACTGTTCTTAGTCATTCCACAGAAATCAGAAATTTTTGTTCTCATAGTTCTGCCTGAAATGAAAATCAGAGTATGCAGAAAGAATTTGATTAAATATAGAAAAGAGACTATAGGCATCTATTGTCTAATGGTATCAAAATAATTCACCCAGGCTGCACAATCTGTGCTACCACTCAAGCTGCCAAGGAAGCCTTCAATCACTAACACAACTTACAGTATGCTTGCTTCTGACCTATTGAAATTCATCTTTCTGGTTTCTGTCCATTGGACACATAACAGGTTTAAATTACAAAGAAGTAAATATCAATTGGACAATGTTTTTCAATTGAAAAACATTGCTAGCAGTGCTGTCCAGCAATAGGGAACTGCTTTGTGACCTAATTTTGTGGTAATGAAACTGGACTCTTTAATATTATGTAAAACAGCCACTAGAATTCAGGTTTAATTCAGACAATCATTAATTCAGACTCATCCGATCACCTTTTGCAACCTTCAAAGTCAATGGGAAAGCCAGAGTCACTTAACCACCTTCTAACTTAAGAATTGCAGTGGTTCACTTAGCAACTGTGGCAAGAAGGATGGTAAAATGGGGCAAAACTCACTTATCTGTCTCTTAGCAACAGAATTCTGGTCTCAATTGTGTCATAAATTGAGGAATACCTGTACACAGATTAATTGTTCATATATACTCCAAATTATTGATATGTTTTTTTTCTTTGCTTTTATAGCAGTATTCCACAAACAAATAAGTGAGATGGAAAATTAGACACCCTTGGACAAAGGTTTTTTTTATGCAATGGTTTAAATATGAAAGAATGATTCACCATAAGTACTTCTGCATGCTGTTGTTTCAACTCTATCTCTTGCCTGGGGCAATGGCTTTGAATGATTATGCAAAGAAAGCCTGTCCACAAAGATAATAAACAAAAGCTAACAGTAGACCAAGTAAATTCTGCTTTGGCTCCTTATCTTTCCCTTCAGATACATCATTTGACCTCAGTTTCTGGTTCTTTACATCGGTTTTCTCATTAATAACAAATAATTTGAAGGGAAATGTAGGCAAACTCTACGGTAAAACTCACTGTTACCCTGCACTATTCAAATAGAACTGATGCAATGGAGCAGTTAAAAAGTTTTATATATTAAATAACTTTCTGACAGCAACAGTTTTAGGAAAGCAATGGGATAATGGGGCCAGGAGTAATTTAATTTAAAACACAGTTGAGAAAAATATACAAAAATATTCAGATTTATCCATAAGTATATAGGCAGGTTTCTACTAACAAAGTATAACTTCCCATATTCAATCAATACAAGTTTACCAAAATATCAGAACAATAAGGGCAGCCTTATGCTTTAGGTTAGGTATCTACAGGAATTCCATCACACTGACCAGATGCTCTATCCAATAGTCTAATTCTGAATATTTGCTGCTGCATTCTGCTGGCTGAAGCAGCACAGGTATATTCATAATGCATTATTCCACCTTGTTGAACAATCTTTTTTCCTGATCCCCTTGAAAGTGATTTCTGGCATGGCAGTGGACTACTCTTGGCTTCCTACCTTAGCAGATTTGAAGGTCCATGCCAAGGTTGCAGAGTCAAGAACACCTTGGGATTTTATGTCTGCTACAGCATCCATTAATATATCCCAATTAGCATCTCATCCCAGCATCTTCCAACAAAGTATATGCTTGAAGTGGTTATATCTGAATGGCGTTATCAGTATGAAAATGGAGTCAATTTTTAATATCTCCACTGCCGTGGACAAAGCGCCTTATGGTTAAATTTTAGATTGTGACAGTTGCTATAAACTACAAGAGCTGAAAGATTAATTAAAAAGATCTGATCCAAACACCTTATGGATTCAGATTCAGTGGCTCTTTGTGTTTGGGGAATTTTTCCACCTAATCTGCTTGTAATATAGTCACGGATTTGGTTGAAGTATGGGTCAGAAAGATGACCCAGGTACTAATTCTAAATACCCCTCCAGCAAAGCTCAGGACCTTAGTTAATCGAGGCAATAAGCACAATGATGTAAACTGGCAGGAAGATGGAATGCAAGCAATGTTCACAACCCACGTGTCATATGGACTCTTCTCAGCTTGTAGATTTCAAAAACGGACAGTGCAAGAGAGAAATGAGAGCTGCATTTGTCAGCTTAACCTTTGCCCCCTCCAGTCAGGTTAAATCTGCTAGGCTGGGAGTGTCTTCCCAATTCAGGGGATAATTAACACTGCTTTAAGTATAGGATGAATACCTGCATGCTTAAAGGATATTAACGTTCAGCTTTTTAATCAATTCTGTTATATATATTCCAGCATGTATATTACTATGGTTGTATATGTTTATGTTTTTATCTATTACAATTGCTTAGAATTTTTACAACTAGGCAGTACAGCGTATTAAAAACTGGAAAATAAAAGTGGCTACTAAAAATCAACACTGAAAACGCACTTCCTTGATCAGTACCTAATCAGAAGTAATCTAAAATCCTCAATTCTTAGGTTAAATTATTGGGAAAGTAGTATCCTTGCAACTGAAGATATACCTGAATGACACTTATTATCTGGACCCATTTAAATCAGGATTTTGTCCATGATACGTGACTGAGCCTCTTTGACCACTATGGTAGATGGCTCACACTGGAAATTGCTGAAGATGTTAGGGTGAAGCTTTCTACAACACTGACTATGGCGTTCATTTGGACTGTGTAGTAGCTTGGGTCTTGAAGACAGTGATGATGCATGCTCCTAATTCTAAGGAACCAAAAATCATTCTTGAACATTGCTTAATCTTGATGATGGAATAAATAAGAACAAGCCAAAGATAGACTGCTGTTGGTAAAAGCCAGAGTCCAGATCCTACATGGGGTTGCATTCTTTAAGGATGAGGCTTGATCATCAGCTATCAGTGGATTTAGAAATGACAGTTGCAAGGAAGACATCTGCATAATTACAATTACCATGTTCATCTGAACTCTTCAGCAACCAGATTTAACCCTTACAGATGTCCTGGTTACAATTTACCCTTACAATTGCAATGCATCACATATGATGCTACCCTTAAAAAGTGCCCAATCGTGCAAATAAGAGTCCAGTGGTGCAAAATGCATCACTCAGCTATAGGATTATTCAATATCTATACTGAAAGATCTGAATCATCTATCAAGAGCCTTATAGACACGATTCAAATTATTGGTATTGACAGATGCTCTTCAAAGCTTGGTGTCTAACTACAGTATATGTAGAACTACTACTTGTATTAGTAGAAAAGAGTTTTTGAAAATTCCCCACCAACAAAGAGTCCTGACCATCTGTCTGTGAAACATGGGACTATACGATGCACTCAGTAAGGAGATGCATTTAACTCCCACTCCCCCTATGTTCAAGGATGGCTTCTGCCAAACACTTCATTAGTAAGAAATTTTACTTGATGCATCCATCTATCATATTTGTATACCACACCCTCCCTTTGAAGCCAGCCTGTAACAGCTTAATTTTAACTGTGCTATATGTGGCTTCATTTTAGACTCACTACTATAAGCAACTATAGTTTTTGAAGAAATAGAAAAGCAGGGTAAAAATCTAATAAGTAAATTTGGTATCTTTCATTGTGAACTACAGCACATAACCATCTTTAAGCACGTATCATTAGCATTACAAAAATAAACCAATTATCATTTAACAATAGCCACTAACTTAAGATTTCTGCTTATTCAACACACATAATTTCCCCAATCTTCAAAGAGACAAGCACACATCCTTCAAACTTGACATGAAGTGACAGGATTTTCCTTTGCAGCCAAAATCTCCTGGATACAGTCCAGGCATCCGTGCACAGGAAATTCTTCTGTTCTCAGCCTTGATACACAAAGTGTGGTCTATTATTGCTGGTATCTTGCCAATTAAACCAAATAAAATGTTCTCTGCCTGTAAGTAAGACATTCATAATCTGAACAAGACAAACTGTCCTTCAAATTTCAACAACATGGTGTCGAAATATGTGATGTGTTACAATCGCTCCAGAGGTTCTCAAACTAAAAAAAAAAACCCTACAATAAGGACAAGATAATGCTTAAACTGTCTTTTTAAACTAGGAGTACCAAAACCCAAGTGCTGAAGAACCAGCCAAGCTGGAATCACAGACACAGATCTCAAAAATCTGATATCCAACCTTCTATGGTTGTCTCACCAGAAAGGCTCCCTTTGAGGTTAATAAATGAGCTTAAAAGCAACAAGTGAAAAAAAGATGATTTAAAGACTTTTTCTCACTCAACTAGAATAGTTCAAACACAGCACTGCATGTCCTCCTCAGAGTCTGCTCTCCCAAAAACCCATCATCCTTACCCAGCCTTGCAAAGGATGGAATCTGTAATCCACCTTTCTAGAAAACCATCTGACAGAAGGGTATTCTTCCCTCCCTTGTCCTTACAGATGGTGCCCAGTCAGTCCTCTGCTGATCTCATTGAAAGTTCCAGCTTCCCTTTGGTTTCCCCACTTGGAGTGGTCATGATTCAAATGCTCTCAAGGGCACAGAAGGGGGGGAAAGAAAGGACAATTTATCCACAGAACCCCAAAAAGCTACATCCATTTATATGGGTGTGTTTAATGAAAAGGACTAGCGGTGACATAATAGCAGTCTTCCAGTGTTTGAGGGGCTACCACAAAGAAGAGGGGGTCAAGCTATTCTCCAAAGCAGCTGGACAAGAAGCAACTGATGGAAACTAATCAAGGAGAGAAGCAACCTAGAACTAAGGAGGAATTTGCCATGAGAAAAATTAACCAGTGGAATTGGGTATGTCTAGTCTAGTGAAAAGAAGGCCTAGGGATGACATGATAGCAGTCTTCCAATATCAGAGGGGCTGCCACAAAGTACAGGAAGTCAAGCTATTCTCCAAAGCATCTGAAGCCAGAAAAGAAGCAATGGAGGGAAACCAATCCAGGAGAGAAGCAACCTGGAACTAAGGAGAAATTTCCAGACAGTGAGAACAATTAATCAATGGAACAGCTTGTCTTCAGAAGTTGTGTTTAACGCTTACAATTAAGGGAAAAGAAGAAACTGGATATTTCTTGACATGGGACTTATTTTACGAATGGTTAGATAATAAAAGCAGAAGTTAGAAATATGGGGATATAAAAGCAGGATAAGTGTTATACAGGAGACTTGTTAAAAGTAGGTAAGTTAAATATTACTGTTATTACAGTATTAATGTTGTGATGAATGCCACTGTAAACATTTTGATTAGGATCGCTGAAAAATAATTGTACCCAGACAACACACCGTTTGATTGAAATTGAATTTTTACCTGTTATATAAATAAATAAAACGTGGAGGGGGTGGGAAGAAGTTGTGTTTGAGAAGAGATTGGACAACCATTTGTCTGGAATGGTATAAGGTTTCCTGCTTGAGCAAGGGGGTTGGATTAGAAGGCCTCCAAGGTCCCCTACCAACTCTTCTGTTATTCTATTACTTTACTCCGTCCTCTTTCGGATTATACGGTTTGTTGCATGGACCTCCGCTATAAAGTAGCGGCTTTATAGGACCGACAAGCATGAAAACGCCCCCGATACATAAAAAGGTCCCCCCACCCAATCCTTGAAGAGACCCTGAATGGGCGCCCCATCCATCCCCGCTTCAGACGACACGCGTGACCCACAACACCCCGGCAGGTTGGCCGGCCGGCCGGTGAAAACGCGACGGGCCCCAAGTCCCTGAGGGAATNNNCTCGAGCGGACCCCCTGGGAAAGAAGCGGCGCCTCAGAAGAAGAAAAAGCGGGAGAAAGCAGCCGCTCGTTCAAGGGCGGGGCGGAACGAGCCTCCGCGGGACGCCACTTATACTGGCCTGCCTCAGACGAAGCAAGCGAGGTTGGCCAGCCGGCTTTCCTTCCCGGGGCGTTTGACGTGCCGACTCACCTGGTCCCGCCGACGGCAGAAGAAGCAGCCGCCGCGTCCAACCCTCACCCACTCCGCCGNCTGCAGCAGCGGCCCCGAGCGCATGCGCGGGGCACGCCCGGCACGCTGCACGCATGCGCCTATCTCTTGGGTGGGCTAGAGTGACTTGGGCGGGGCGCTTACCAACCGGTGAAGGATCCTGGAGCTGAGAAAAGACTTCTAAGACCGGCATGCACCGCAGTTAAAATCCGGACGACGCGCAAGGCATCACGGTCTAGATAGGCTTTAATCCAGCATTTGAACGCAGCGTAGATTCAATATTTGCAATTTGATAATATTTTCTTCGGTTTTTATATGTAGGCTTTTGTATAATTTATCCTTTTTTTAATATTGCAAACCGCTCAGAGTTACCCTGCGGTAGGAGGACGGACGGCCAGTAAAATTTATAAATAAAATAAATTGCAAAACTGTGTGTGCCTGCACCGTACATCCATACGTGGTTTGTTGCAACGTGTTCACTGGTATATGTGGGCTAAATAGTAACCCCTTTGATAGCTGCCTTAATTAATACAAATCAACACATGCAAGTGTGAATAAGGTAGTCCTCGATAAGGTAGTCCTCAATGAGTCTGCCTACCGAGATAAGGTGGACCGGTTGCTTTCGTGGTGTGGANNCAGTAACTTGGTCCTCAACACCAATAAGACCAAGGAGCTTGTAGTGAACTACAGAAGGAACAGATCAGACATCCAGCCCTTGCTTATCACTGCAGACCTAGTGGAGCAAGTGGCCAGTTTTAAGTTTCTGGGTGTCACCATAAAAAAGGACCTAACCTGGAGTGCCTACATTGCAGCCCTGGTCAAAAGGGCTCAGCAGAAATTATACTACCTAAGACAACTGGATGAAATTATACTACCTAAGACAACTGGATGAAAAACTGCTGGTGACCTTCTACC
>AZIM01005032.1:0-28847 GCA_000516915.1 Ophiophagus hannah | reverse complement strand
CCAGCTTCCAGAGAGCCTCCGGAGTCCGGGGAGGCCATTTTNGAGGCTTGAGGAAAGTCTCCGGAGCCCGGGGAGGGTGAAAACACCCCCCCGCTATGGTGTAGGAGGCCGACTAGACCACGCCCACCCAGCAACCAGACAGAGAACTCTTTGCTAAAATTTTTGAAGCCCACCCCTGGTGCCATTGTAACTTCAAACAGTCACTACACAAACTGTTGTAAGTCAAGGACTTCACACACACATACTCACACACACACACATTATGCATAATATAAAATGTTACTTATACATGTTCAGGAGTCCTATTGACTCCTGAGAATGTATAAGTAAGATATTAGTTGTGGTTTGTTTTTATCAATATAGAAGGAATATTGTGCAGGTGCAAAATATATTTGAAGATGAAGAATACCTTTACATATTATGCTACAGGTTGAGATCATAATATTTTTATTTCATACTATATGGAAGCAAAGAAACAAAAGGGAAATTAATTATTTCAATGCCACTTCTAGAATAAGTAAAGGAATTAATTGAAACTGCCTACTCTGAAATAACAGAGTGCTGAAATAACAGCTTCCTGCTGAGACTGGATGTTGCATATATGCAGACAGATATAACAGTTCTCAAGGATATCAAAACCTTATTTGCTCTAGCAAGATTGGTAAAGAAGGAACAAACAAGGGATCAGTTGGTGAAAAAAGAAAAAGAATCACTTACTGCACTTTGTCTTTCAATCAGTTAAAGACAAATTACTAAATTATTGTACATATTATTATTCATTGCTATAATAAAATGTAATAATTATATATTATTGTATGCATATGTCAAACAGAGATTGCCTGAGTCAATGGAAAAAGTCAAATGGGAAATTATCTGGAATGCCTGCATGGGCATAAGAAAGCAAAGTCTGACCCAGGTGCAAACCACCAGTCTGAGAAGATTCCTGTATTTATAGTTTTGAGTAATAAAATTGCTAACTGAACTTTTCATATGTGACTCTTATTGTTCACTCTTGACAACATGACACATAACCGATATGATTATATTTTGGAAACAAGGAATGCTGGCTGGAACTAAACTGAGTAGTAGCAATCCATATCACAATTTTAATTATACAGTAGTTATCATAATGTTCCATGTATTAAAATATATATATTTTCATTTATTTTGACACCATTACATTCCAATTGCTTTGTTAGTAAATGATATAAAGCAAAACAAAACTTTATTTCAATGTAATCTTTTTAGAAAATAAAATGTTGTGGGTAGAAGCATACAGTTTCATTAAATAGAAAGTACAGGTTACTTTTTAACATTTGGAAGTAATTAAAAGTATAAATACGAAACCAGATGGTGATGACAAGTACAGATAAGAATTTAAAGTGGCAACAGAAATAAAAAGAAACTGATAAATAAATAATATAAAAAGTTAGTCAATAAAAGAAGACATAAGTTTACAACATTATACATTTCAGTCAAAGCAATCTGTACTGCTCAGAATGATTATTTATTTTGTACAATTATGCATCTGAAGTGTTATTATCTGCAGATATAAACAATGATGGCAAGCAGATTAAGGCAAACATGGATTAGAAAGCTGAATTTATGTGCTTTATACAAACTAGGCAGTAACAGGCAGAAAGCCAAATTGTCTTGATAACCACAATTCATTCTTCTACAAACTTGCATAACATGGATTTCTGAACAACTATGAGTTCACATTTTTGCCTTGATCGCATATGTTGTAAAATCTTTTGGCCAAAAAAGTTACTAAATGCAAGAGTAATCCCCCACACAAATAAAACTAAATATAGATAAAGAGAGTGAGAGGCAGAGCCTGTGCAAAACAATCATTTTATTTTTCTATGAACATTTCAAAGATAGCAAGACTCATAACTGGGAATATTAGAGTTTTAAAGAGAAACAACGTAGAATTGAGTTTTCAAGTTGGGATTAATAGATTATTGCCAATAACATAAAGACAACAAACATAGGCAAGGATTTAATCTTTTGTCTTTTCTTTCAAAGACAGCCTTTCAGTATGCAAAACAATCACTTTTTTAATCTCAGTAACAGATTCAAGTATACTGGTAGCAATATCTAATCCTAACCCTGCCTGTCCGACCATCCATCCATCCATCCATCCATCCATCCATCCATCCATCCATCTCTATCTTAAACTATAGCTAATTAATCCAACAAAAAAGGCTATTTACTTAAGTGTCTGATCATACAGTTCAGAATAATTTAGAACTTTTTCTGATAAAATGTTTTATTAACAAACTTATATCTACACTTGTACTCAGCAGTTTATTTTTCTCATTAAAAAATCAGTATTTATTTGAAGGGGAAATACCACTAGCCACCATTTCTATAGCACTTCAGCAAAGTTGGCAGTCAAACATCTACCTGTACTTGAATAAGAATTCTTCATGATAGACAATTGTTGTCTGAAGAATAACATATCCTTATGAAGCAATTTGACAGTCTATATAACCCTAAATTACAAAGATTTTGTAATTTTGAAGTTGGGAGTTTTGAAAAAGTTACATACCATAATTTTATTAAATGAACAAATTCATATTCCAAATCAAACACACTTTTTAAAAACGTTCTACTTTTCTTCAAGAATGGCCATACTTGAGATCCTTAGCGTTCTGATCAATGATATTGAATGACACTTCCCTTCCTACCTGAGTCAGAAACTAAATGATTATTGGAATAACAATGTTTACTGTTTATTCATAAAGCAAACTATCTTGTTGAAGTTATTGTTTGTTCTTTTAAAGTGACATTTTTTAGAGATATGGGTGTTTGGTGATCCTGGCCAATATATTTTTTCTATCACCTTTGCAATTGTAGTAGAACTCCTAAAACATAATTCAAAATGTGCTGTAAATTGTATAGAAGAAATTGAGTTGGGCCTGGAGCAGGCATTAAATATGGCTCATGTCCAAAGTCTAAAGTGCTTTTTGTTTTCTTTACCCATTTTAGAATTAAAATGCAACACAAGAACAAATGAAGATAAAGAATCCCTTGAGTCAAGCTCGATTCCTGGGGCTTTAGGAACCTGCACCAAACTGCTTCCAGGATTTTTTTTTTTAACTTTCAGGATTCTTTAGTTTTCCTCCGTTTTAGCTATTGTATTGTTATTAATATCTAAAAAAATACTATCAAAATACAAAACAAGTCCTGTTGTTAGCTTTTATAAACTGTGATTAATTATAGTTAGGCCACATAAGAATAAAATACAATAGAAAAACACTAGTTGATCCAGATATCATGTGGTATGTATATAACAGGAAAGCCATAGTTATGATTGAAATGCAAAGTGTTCATTACTCAACCTACATGGCTGCTCTACATCTACAAATTGCTGCACAGCCAGTCATGTTCCATGTTCCTAGAAAACATTGGGGGGGGGGGAGTGGATGGATGGAGAACAATCAAGTTTTTGGATTTTACAACTTTGTTTAAACTGTTCATGGTGGGCCTGATGGCACTCTTTTCTACCAATCTGACCAAGCTTGTATTACTCCTCAATCTGCTATGAAGGAGCAACCAGATGGCAATTATACTCATTGAGAAAAATGCCGTCCTAGACAATTATCAAAATTGCTTTTTATGTATGACCAGGACAGTGACCACAAATCAGGAGTTTCATAATCTGAGATTAGGAAATCTTCATGTTTGTGAGTTGATTTTCAGTTATGTGCTAGACATTCAAGACTAGAACGATCAAGCTATGATCAACCAATACTGGGAAGGAGTTTCTGGTGAAATAACAACATTATTAAATTAGTAAAACAGGGTATATAAGAATCTGGAAGAACTGCTGCAGTATTTCATGTTAACTGATGGCTGACTGAAAATTGAGGCATGGAGGAAGTCACAAAGGGAGAAAGTTTTACAACTTTTTGTCACACTCACTTCTCCGCTTTCCTTTGCCTCCTTATAGAACTCTTGCAAATTGTCAGGCATCCCAGGTAAGGCAGGCAGGAAACAAAATGAACTAATTCTATTTTACTGCAAAGGTACATTAACAGACTCTTGCAAGCCTGAAAGTACAAACTTTTTCCTCACACACACACTTTTAATTGCCTGCTCGATTAGGGCAAGTTCTTCTGAAGCTTCTTTCTCTGACTGTTAAGACACTGGGGCTCCTGGTTTTCTTGTTTCATTGTTTCCTAAGAAGCATCTCTTATTTTCATTCCCAAGTTCATCCATGCATTCTACTGCATCAGTAGACATGGCAAAAAAGTCCTTGTCTACAGTAGAAAAACGATGAAGTTAGGAACTTTGGTTTATGTTTTACTGTGGAGTTCTTGGATACCTAGCCTTAGTTGATCTTGTTAGTTATTCTTAGTGAGCAAGATCCCAGATGTTACCAAAGGAAATAGAATGTTTTCAGTGCTATCCATAAAATACTTTAATAATAGAAGTATTTCTTGGAAGACATAAACCACAGTGTATAGGTACAAACAGATCATAAGAATTTGGAGCACCTATAAAAAGTGCCCAGTCTGACTCAACACCAGAACACTTGGGCTCAATTTCCCTCCCATTTATTCTTTTTTCATTCTCCTATATTTTTAGCTCATAGAACAAACACCACATGACTTTCATACAAAGCTGAATATAATATTCTCCAGTCTTCCTCACACTTTACTATCCTGAAGTTAAACAATTTTATCCCCCAAAGGTATACTACTTACTACAGCCTTTGAGTCAGAACAACTCTAGAAAAGCCAGGGGTGTGAGGCAAGTAGTACATTTGGTAGTTTGGATTTACCTACAATACCTTGACCTATATTTCAGGGCTTCAATGGATGACCTCTAAATTGATTTTTTTCTTCTTTTCTTCATGACTGAAGGGCAATTTTACACAACAATTTCAGATGTCAAAGATTATATGTCATCATATCATGTCTGTCAATTGATCAAAATTGTCACGGCTAAATCAGATGATTTATTCCAATCATTTCCCACCTCTTCTGGACCAAGAGACACAGTTTCTTGGATTTTATTACAAGTATTCCAGATGTGCATGGATACACAACAATTGGTGATGCCAGACTCCTTTTCCAAGGTCTGTCATGTTTTCATCATCCGGAATTGAATGGACAGATGGAGAAAATGAATGCATTACTCAACTAGCATTGCACTGCTATATCACTTATAACAATTAACGTATTGCCTTGCAATTTATTTTATAACAACTTGCTGCATTCCTCCAATAGCATGTCTTCCATTCAAGCATTCTGTCATGAAACCTGCCTTCCAAAGGTCCTGAGTTCACTGTTCCTCAACTCTCTGACTTTCTCAGAGTTCCATCTTAAAGAACAGTGAACAGTGGCTATATACCTCTATGAAGCAGACACATCTAGGCATGATGGCATTAAGACTGCAAAGGGGGATTTGAGGTGGTTTTCTATCATTTCTTTTGCCAGTCTCCTGTCTATTCAAAAAGCTTAATAATATTTGATTCTTTTCTTGTTGATTTGTTTGATATAAAGTGTGATACATTATTATTATTTATTAAATTTATTTGTAATCCATCTTACTACAGGGCAATAGATAGAAACTCTGTCAGATATTTAATATTCTACTGATTTACTATATAACATTGAGAGAATTTCTGAAGCCCTTGCTACTTCTATTTCTTTACTGTGCCAGCTTCAAAGGACTTCTGCTTTTAATGCAACAAAGTAACTAAAACAACAAAATCAGTCTACTAAAACTCTACCACTTTTACTGTGCATTCTGGAGTAAAATAAATCTCTATGCTACATTTTAATTATCTAAAATAAACTCAATATTTTGAATAAAATTTAAGCCCAATTAGAAAAAAAGTAATATTTTCTTCCTATTGTATTACCTTATATGTAGCTGATATTTGTCTTTTAAGTTAACGCTTTACTGAACGGCCACATTTAACATTAAAATACATAATTATATATTAAGTAGAATAATTGATTGGTCTAGTGTCTACACATTTAGAAACATAAAGTTAAATTTTGCATACAATTAAACTTGAAGAGAAATATTTTTCAATGTTCACTTTGCTTGAAGTAGCAATGAAGGACATAATATAATCAATACAATAGGCCTCTGAGAATAATGCATGAAAATTCTTGTCACTAATTCTGTAGGAACCAAATGTTTAAATATCTGTACTATATTAAACAAGGAATCAAAATGCACTGCTTACAAACATGAGGTTTTTAAAAGTTTCTAGCTGAGAGACTGCCTTGTCAATAGCATGAAAGAAAATGATTGTCAAAAGCAAGACCCCAATTAAGGTGCTTCCTTCCACTTGTGGAGCTGTCCAAAGCATAATATTGGTCGACATAAATGCAGCATAAAATTCCTTATGAACTGTTGATTCCTTTGTCCTAACCTACATACTTCTAAAATCATACCCTTATCTGTCTTGCAATGTTCTCAATTCTAAAATGATGTTGCCACCAGTAGACATAATACTAATTCTTTCCATTAAAAGATTCTACCCACTTTCCCCTTTTAAAACATACATTAAATATACATATTATACTTTATGATCCCAACTCTTCAAAAAGAACAGTTACATTTTTGCCTATCACAGTGGTCCTTCAATGCTAATGTCCTCTGTTGTTCTCCAAAGAACTCATGTTCTCCATCTGCTGAAAGTTATTGTCCACTCAATCCTGTTTTTCTCTATTTTCCTAATTAGAGGGCATTCTTCTGTGCATTTTAAACAATATTTTTAAAATTATTTACACAAACTGAATTACTATATGCTATCCTACAAACAATCATCTGATACCTATTCTAAAACAACCATTTTTAAACACAATACTTCCTTGTTGAACAATTTAATAGCTTGACATAGAATTGTTATGTGATAAAACAATGTTTAAAATTGGATTGATCCATTTTTGATGGGTGATTATGCCACATGCCAGTCTCATCATGTCTTTCAAATTTACTGATTGGTTTATTTTTAATCAATTTATATGATGACTTTTTCACATATAACTAAGAGCAGGATCCATGTGTTCTGAACCTTTGAAAATTTAATGTTTATTAACAAAAGTTCGACAACTGAAATAACTGGATAGGTACAAGCATGGACACTTAAATACTATTCATGTTTTTGATCCAAATATATTATGGAAGTGACAAATGTGAACAATCTCATTGGAATTTAATTCTTATGAACTGAGAATATGTGAAAAAGTAAAACAGGAAGCACACAAACACAGGAAAATCTTTACTGGATGTACTAATATCTCGATTTATATATCAAAACTTACCCATTTTTCCTGCTTTTTGTTTTGTCCCATGAAGGTGCAGGGACCAAGAAAGCAGCAATTGTTAGATACTGAACTAAGTGAATAATCAGCCAATATCTGCACTAGAGGCCAGAGAATTATTCCAGTCATTTTTTGGGCTGAAAGCCAAAAAGTACTGTACTGGATAAGGGGTCAAGGCTATGAATCACTGTATCTAGGCAGCTTGATATAGCCAAAAACTAGATCACATTAATATTTTTGAATATGAATCACTGTATCCAGGCAGCTTGATATATCCAAAAACTAGATCACATTAATATTTTTGAATATGGGAGTTCAATGTAGGATGAAATGAACATTGACTCTAATAACCATTTCAGTCTTTCATATTGACTTACATACAGTAGTCCACAGCAACCTACCTCTGTCAGGTTGAGCTGGAACTCAACATGGCTTTGAGTTTCAAGGAGGCTATTGTCTCAGATGCCTGACTCTATGATTAGCCCTTCACTCAGTAGTGTGGCACTCCTTAGGCTTGGGACTGTTTGTCTAAGAATGTTACAAGGCATGATTCTACTTCAGCTTTTACCCCTAAATGAGCTGTGAGCTGAAACAGGCATCTATTCTCATCTCATGATATCACCACATCCTCTTCTGAAAGAGAACCCAGGGCTAACATAATAGCTATGAATAGCATATTACCAACAATCTAAAATAATATTTTCTTTGTTATAGATAAGTTGTCAACATTATGACAGTGTTCTCTTTGTGTCAGAATAACATAGATAGTATTTTAGATAATGACTCCAATGTTTTAAACATCATTCTTACAACAAATGACAGTTGCATCTTCTATAAACAGTATTTTTTCTATTTAAGGAATTCAATTATTTTGATACCTATACTTTAATTTTACAGACTGAAATAAGCAGAAGGAAATCTCCAGGGGGAGACCTAAAGTATTTTAGTGTTCATTTATTTATACAAATGGCACTTGTCCAGAATTTAATTGGATTGTTCATGAGGTGATGACTCTGTATTATTATAGACCATAAACAATTAACAATTAACAAAAATTTGCAAATGATTTATTATTTTCCTAAATTTATTATCTAAGCATGTAGCTGCTAAAAAAATCTTAAGTGCCTCATTTGTATCACTGAAAATTCAGAAAACTTAAACTCTACATTTTGTAATAAATCACTCTTGCAGCAATTTTATGAAAAAAATCAGATTGTACAAATCTGCTACTATTGGACAAAATAGCTGCATGTGTGCTAAAAAAACTCTTGATCTACTATCTTTCCAATACCTAGAATGTAATAATTTTTAAATTTGTTTAGTTAATGGAGGCTTCAATAAAATTTGTGTGAATGTTGTTTTAGCAGAAAGCGATAAGTGAAATAAATAGATTAATTTATCTTGTCGGAGATTTTATCATGGGCTTAGCATCTTGATTTAACAAAGCAGCTAGACAACTGAACTTTAGATTTAGGGATATTTATTAAGTTTTGGGATAACAATTATTCTGGATTGTTTCCATGTCAGGAATTGTACTACGTCCAAGAATATTACTCAAAAGAGACTAAAGCTTCTGTCTGTATTCCAGGATATTTGCCTGGTTTTAATCTCCTGTGGCTTCATTTCAATCAAGTGTCTGTATATGTTCCAAATGAAGACGGAAAAGAATCAGATTTAAATCTGGTTCAAGCCTGATTCTGGAAAAGCCAGATTTATTTCAGAAGGTTACATTAATAAACACCACTCGTGTTTCTAATGGCCACAAAAGTAATCCTACCTTTCTTTTAAAAGCTTATAGAATTATGAATTGGTAATTCAAATATATCAAGATGGCATATTATCTCTATTTAGAAATATGAGTTTAGTTTTGTTTATGTAAAAACTAAGTCTATTTTTTTCCTTTCAGGAATTTTATTGAAATGTTTTTGATTGGAGATTTCGCCAATATTTCCAAATCTCTTTTGCCTTCTCAACTTCACATTATATTAATAACTTAGGATCTTATTTATCATTGTAACATCATTCCTAAATCAGTTTTCATGTTTGCAAACTTTCAATCAAACCATATAAAAATGTTTATACAGTGCTACAACATATATGTTACATTTGTTATAAAATCCTATGTAGTTTGACTTCATCTAGGAATTTATCAATTTTGTGCATCTTTAATTGGCTTGATAAAAGGTATTACCTCAATACAGATTTACAGGTAGTTCTCGACTTATGACCACAATTGAGCACAATGTTTATGCTTCTAAGTGAGGCATTCATTAAATGAGTTTTGCCCCATTTTACAACCTATCTTGCTACATTTAAGTGAAACACTGCCATTGTTAAGTTGGTAACACTTAAATGAATCCGGCTTCCCCATTGACTTTGCTCGTCAGAAAGTCACAAAAGATGATCACATGACTCTGGGACATAAATATGAGTCAATTGCCAAGCATCTGAATGTGACCACAGGAGTACTGTAATGGTTATGTGAAAAATGATCATAAGTCACTTTTTTCAGTGCCATTATATCTTTGAACAGTCACTAAACAAACTGTTGTAAGTTGAGGACTACCTGTATTTATTTTTCCAATTGTCTATTCCTGCTTAAGATTAGATCTATTGGCTCAGATATAATTTAATTTACTCATCATTTTTATTTATTTATTTTATTCAACAAATTTATTTAGCAGCCCATCTCATACATATAATTGTGGCTTATAATTAATTAAAGCAAATATAAAAATGAAGAGCTATATAGCATTTTACGAATAAGAAAAAGAAAACAACATAAAATCATATAATAAAACCATCAGTAAAGAACAGAAAACTCACAGTCCACAATCCAGTTTATCAAAATAATCATTACTGTTCCTGGAGCAATTGCTCACTTGCTTTTATATTACACCTTTATATACATATAATAAGGCACATTTAATTATACTCCTTCCATGCTACTTGGATTTTATTTTATCTATTTCTTGAAATCCATCCACAATTAGTTTCAAATTTCATATGACACACATGGTTTTAAAAAAAATAACATAAAAAGGAACAAAAAGACCAAAACACAGAAATATACACATTATCTAACTGACAACAGCAGCAGCAGCAGCAGCAACAAAAATTGCTTAATAAATGATCAATACAACAGAAAAAAACTTTTTGGGGAAATCCAAACAAAATATAAGAGACCATATTTGCCAAAATAAACTTTCTGCTTTTCCCCCAACATACTAATTTCATTATTGGTGTAATGCCAAAATAACAAAAAAAATCCAATCTTTTCTCTCATATGAATTTTTAAAAACCTTTTAATTTTTAAAAATATTTTTAAAGGATGTTTTTATAAATTTATTAATTCATAACAAGCACCTCAATAGCAGATATAATATACACAAATTTCACATTTTATATAACTTAGATAATTAATTTTACAGTTATTTTAAAAATGTAAACTTGGAAAAATGCAAAAAAAAATCTGGAAAAACTCAATTTGAAATGTCTACAATGATATCAATTTGCTTAACTGAATTCCATTTTGTTCTGCACAGATATTATTCATATTAAGATAATAAAGTAATGTATGAATATATTATACAAAGGTAATACATGAATAAATAATATACAGTGTAACTTTTTGAAATTTATTTAGTGTTCATGTTGCTGGACTGCCAGAGTGCTGTTCAAGGAAGTTCTAGAATTCAGAAACAATTTCTTTTCCCTTCCCCTAGTAGGATAGAAATGCAGACATATTATCAAAACTATATTATTATTATGAAGAAAGCAGATTTTGATCAATCAGTCAATTTTGGCTTGTTTTATATAATTAGCTTATGCCTTTGACAATTATGGATTGACATATATACTATGCCAGATTTCAAAAAATAATTCCTAAAGATTATACAGTTGTTTCTTTTTTATTCCTTACGAAGCTTTGCTTTTAATTTGCAGCTCACACAATTTAGGCTTCATATTAAATGAGATCTGGTGTAGTTTAGTGATTAATGCACTGAAGTATGAAAAGGAATGAAATGTAACCCACCCTAAAGTTGCAAAATGATTGCAATACCCCTGTGATATATCTTGAGCATTTGATAGAAATTCTGTATAACTATTTACAATAGTACACTGTTCCAAACACTAGCTACAAAACAAGTGCAAGAAGCCACGTCAAGGCAGTGTTATTGATATCAGAGGTCCAACCAGACCTTCATTTTCAGATTGTGAATAATTTATACATTGCAGAGGAGAAAACAAAGAAAGTATTGGCCTTGACATATTATTATTCTATTGCCTTGGGTTTTTAAGAATAATACCTAATTCTGAAACAACTGACAATATGACATATAAGACAGGGGTGGAGTACAATTTAAAAGGATTTTTAAAAAATAAAATAAAATGTAGAAATCGTCACTTCAGAAACGGTCTGCTTATAGTCATTTTTACATCTGTAATGTGCCTTTCTGCTGCACTTGTGAATAGCGCTCCAAATTTAGTAATGTTATAAGTCATTATTGTAATCAGAATGTAAGAACTCGAATTGAGTGCCAGATCTATTAAAAATAGCAATAGACTGTTTAATAGACAATCAACTTTCCTTTCTTTCAGTAGTATAAGTGCTCTCCAAAAGGAAAGAAATATTCCTAAACATTATTACAAAGGAATGGGGAGAGACAAGAAAAGAAATGTCTAAAGAAAAAAAAGATTCTTTTTTAGATAAGAGAAGACATTGATTAAAATAATATGCTCAATTTTACATATAAAATACTGAAATAAGAATTTGGGGTTTTTTAATTCTAAAAAAGTAGAGCTTGAAAAATTGCCAACACAGAGATGCTATTAGCCTTTCTATACAGGTAATCCTTATTTAATGATTGGATCTTTAATGACTGCAGTTATGACATTGATGAAAAAGTATTTTTAAGATCCATCATCACATTTACGATCTTCACAAGTCTGTAAAAAAAAGGAAGATCAAGTTGCTACTCCCAATTGTGGTAACTAAATGAGAGCTACCTGTATTCCCTAAATTTAAAAATAAAAAGAGGAAGAGGGAAGTATTAGGCCTATTAAATACTAGGACCAAAGAAGCAATGCTCTTTCAATGTGCATGGAGAGGAACCCATGCAGAGTTGTAAAGTTATTTGAAGAGAATAAGATTTGCTTTGTAATTGACAGTGGCAAATATAACCATGAAAAAAACAAGGATGCTATAAAAATATATATTAGATAAATACAAGAATGAGATACTTTCATTCCAATAGCATTTGTATCTTTTCCTGCAATCTTAAGGAAAGAGATAGGAAGTACCATTTCACATAAAGATTCAAATATCCATGAAATCATTAACTCAGATTTAAGATAGATGAGAATGGATATATTCACTATCTACGCAGTTTCATAAAAATTAATAATTATATTTAGTCAAAATCAATGAGCACCAATAACAGATCTGAGTCCCATAGAAAAATGTACATTTCATCTCGTACCTGGAAACAGTTAATTAACTCTCTAAAACTGGATTTCAGTAACACCCAATTTTATATATATAAGGGCTGAAAGGAAACCAAAAAAGTAGAATAGATGCTTCTAGAGTCCATGTTTATGAAATCTAAAAATATTACTTTTCATTTTTTAAAATTAATGCATATAAATATTTTTAGTTTTTAATAATTGCTGTGCTATTTAATTATATGAAACCTAGTACAGGTATTCCTTGAGTTATGAATGTAATGGAGCCTGCCCATTTCATTCGTAACCCGAGGATTCAAAGGACGGAATTGCGTAACTGGAATGCCATCATTCCTTCCTTTCACCCATGCATTCACTAATCAAATACATGGCTTGTTAAGTACACATGAGGTGTCTTGGGGGGGGGGAGAGGCCATGAGGGAGCCTAGTGACAGAACAGGCCACCTGCTTCAAACCACCCAAGGCCTCCCCTGACCTACTGAGATACCTCATTCTCCCTCCCCTGGGATCACCACAATTGCTCTCCCCAACATCCTGCTACGCCGGGTCACTTATCTTGTGAAGATCTCTCTCTCTCCAGCCTCTTTGTTTCTTTGCTTTCTCCTGGCAAGTAGCGAGAGCAGAGGGACAGCAGGACAAGCATGCCCTGCTCAGCTTCTCTAACTCACCGAGGCTGCCTGACACTTCTGGAGAAGTGGACAGCCTCAGTGAGTCTCCTCCAATGGCTTCAAGCCTCCCGTTGGCATGGAAACACTTTTCTTGAATAGACTGGAAGCTTCTGGGTACCCTAAGCTCGCAAGACTTCAGACACCCATTCTCTGCAAAAATGGGACTGATTCAAAGAACCACATAGGGCTTGAGGAGGCCTTTGCTGAAGACAAGAGCCCCCAAAGGGAGCATGTGTCGCTCTGGGACTCTGTATTGGCCAGGAAAGGCCTTTCCTCAAGGCTTTTGCTGAAGAGAATGGAGTCCTTGGAGGGAGCACACATCACACTGGGACTGTTTTCACCAAGGAAGGCCTTTCCTCAAGGCCTTTGCCAAAGAGAATGGAGCCCCTGGAGGGAGCATGTGTCGCTCTGGGGCTCTGTTTTCGCTAAGAAACACCTTTCCTCAAGGCTTTTGCTGAAGAAAATGCAGCCCCCAGAGCTTTTTGCAAACATGGCAAGAGGCTTTGCAAATGAAGGGAAAGCTTCAATATTTCAGGCATTCCATTTGCAAAGCCTTTTGCTGCAGATCTTGTCCAGGCCTCCATTTTTAGAGAAGAGGCCTAAACTATTGTGAGATCACATGAGATCACTAGCGTGAGATCTCATGCTACTGATCTTGCATGATCATGTAGTACTTTAGGCCTTTATTATCTCTGTACACACTGAAGTCCTAAAGTGCCAAAACAGGCCAAGAAAATGAAGGCTCTCTAGATCTTCACAAGGTGAGTGTCCACAGGCCTAGTGCCTGTAGAGACCTGGTGCGGTGGGGGGGTAATAGGCAGGGCGAATGTTGCAGAGCCACTGCAGTCGTTCATAATGGCGAACAACAGCTGTGGTGCTGCAACATTCATAATTTTGGCACTTGTTCGTAAATTCTAGGGGGTGCTTATTGTGTAACTTTGAATGTTTGCTAAGGGAACATTCATAGCTTGGGGATTACCTGTAAAAGATTCATGATAATTGAAACATCTTTTTAAAAAATATGGAAGCATTACAAATTTTTAATCTGAAGGACAGCCTTATAGGTTTGCAGAGGATATATATACACGTACAACCTGTACGCTATAGGATAAAAGTAGTTATATATCTAATGAAATGTTATTTTAGGAGTGAAAATGTCAGTGTAAATATTCATAGTTTTTTTCAAAACAATTCTATTTTCTTAATCCATTTTCTTTCTATGATTTCATTCTTTAAAACATCAACATTTGGAATATTCAAGAAGCTGTCTAACCAGAAGTGTTTTATTTTCTGCAAGGGGAAAAAAAATCTTATCCTACGTCATTGGCTACCTAAATAAAAAACTAAAAAGAAGAGGAAAATCAAATGTGTTCAAGTATTTTTACTTGAATCAGTTGAAATAGAGAATATTTTTATTGAATATTGAAATCCTTGGTTGACACAAATCAAATAATTTATTGTCAAATAATCTATTTATACATTTTCTTCACATTTGAGAAGCATTTCAATAAAAAGGACACTGTTATAAAAACATTTTTGGGGAAAAACTGGTAAGGGCTCAAATATCTATTTAGAAATATTAAAAAATATTTATCAAAAATGCAAAGAAAAATTTGTCAATTATTTATTAAAGTTATATATAAAACTTGAAGTATAATAAAGCTGACAAAAACATATATGCAGAGGACCTTAAAATGGTAATATTTTAAGATTACCAGTTTGAACATTAACTATTCAGTGTAAAAGACGTAACATTTAGATCAGGCAACCCCACTAGAAAAGTTTATTTATTAATGGATGTGTCAGATTTCAATCCCACCTTTTGTTCAGGATGTCAGTATGCAGGAACCATATACATGTGTTGCTGAAGTGAGTATTCAATACAATACTGTTGGGCTGTAGTGCAGATAAGAAGCCCAACTATGAGTAATAACTCTACTGTTATTATAAGGCTACATCAACAGCATCTTGCAAGTCTGAAAATACAAATCTCCTGCTTTACAGTCTGAAAACTTAAAGGGCATCCCTTCTGAGCCTCTTTCTCCACACGTTATGCAACCGTGGGGCATGTTGTCTCTTATCTATTTCCTAGGCCAGGGGTCCCTAACCTGTGGGCCATGGCCTATTTATAACTGGCCCATGTGACTGGCAGGCTGGCACTGGCACACATAGCCCCACTCATGCACTGATACTTGCAGCACTGCTCACACAAATGAAGCTGTATGCACACATATACACATGCCTGCCCCTCACAAACCATCCCCTTCCCCCCACTGCACTAAAAACCTGCAGGGTATTTCATTTTGAAATATGTAAGGGTTATATTGGGATATATAGCATTTGTACTGGTTAATCTCTATTAGGTCCTTGCCATTTTGGTCCTTTATCATGCCCATCTTTGCATGAAACGTTCTCTTCATATCTCCAATTTTCTTGAAGAGATCTCTGGTCCTCCCTATTCTATTGTTTTCTTCTATTTCTTTGCACTGTTCATTTAAGAAGGCATTCTTATCTCTCCTAGCTATTCTCTGGAATCCTGCATTTAATTGGGTGTATCTTTCTCCCTTGCCTTTGGCTTCCTTTCTTTCCTCAGCTATTTGTAAAGCTTCCTCAGACAGCCGTTTTGCTTTCTTGCATTTTTTTCCTTTGGGATGGTTTTAGTTGCTACCTCTTGTACAATGTTGTGAACCTCCATCCATAGTTCTTCAGGCACTCTGTCCATCAGATCTAATTCCTTAAATCTATTTGTCACCTCTACTGTATATTCATTACGGATACGATTTAGTTCATACCTGAGTGGCCTAGTGCTTTTCCCTACTTTATTCAATTTAAGCCTAACTTTTGCAACGAGAAGCTCATGATCTGAGCCACAGTCAGTTCCTGGTCTTGTTTTTATTGACTGTTTAGAGCTTCTCCATCTTTGGCTGCAGAGCACATAGTCAATCTGATTTCTGTGTTGACCGTATGGTGATGTCCATGCATAAAACCGTCTCTTGGGTTGTTGGAAAAGAGTGTTTGCTATGACCATCATATTCTCTTGACAAAATTCTATCAGCCTGTGCCCTGCTTCATTTTGTTACACATACATACCTACAGACACACACACATCCATATATGTGTGTGTGTGTGTGTGTACATGCATATATACATGCACACACACACATGTGTATGTATATACACACACTCTCTTTCTCTCTCTCTCTCACACACATTTATACACACACCCCTACTATGGCATAATAGAGCCAACATTTCAAATGGGAACAATTCCCCATATAATTTATAGGACAGAGCTACTGATTTACCCATTTTATCTGATAAAAGATTACCCTAAGGGTACATCATTTCGGTTGCTGAAGCCCAATATTGTGAACTCAGTTTAACATTTTAAAACTCCACTATCAGATGGTATTTTGCTAAGCTTTCTTGTTAGCATAAGCAGAGCACAACACTATGATGGTCAGGCTTAAACTTCTTTCTTCCACCACACATATTTTGCTAACAGTTTTAGAGAAAGCCAAAGTTGGTAACGATCACTGCATTACGCAGCCTGGACAGGAAACCTTAGAACAATGTAGTAAAGATTCCTAAACTTAATCGAACAACACAATTGTTCCAGCAAAAGTCATTATTTCAATAATATTAGATGTTATTTCTTCATTTTACCCCTACTGGAATAAAACCAGTAACTTATTTTGGTTATATATGTCACATTCCAGAATGATGATATTAAGAGGAAAGATAAAGGCAAAATATCTGCTAAACATTTTAGCTAAAAACCTGCAGGAGATTTCATGTTGAAATATGTTACAGTTATATTGGAATATATAGCATTTGTACTGGTTACAACATTTTTCTGCTACCATAAATATAGTGCAAAACAAAACAAAACATATTTCAGTAAGAATAATCTTACGTAAAAACACCAAGAGTTAAAAATTCAAAAAGAATATCTGTTATATTAGAATTGATGGATTTATCTAAACACAAAATTTAAAGATGCATATGTATGTAAATATATTCCTACAGGACACAGCTACTTTACAAAACATAGTTGGCATTTCCCAAAGCAAAGGAAAAAAATAATAGAAAATATTTATTTTAGCAGGATACTGTAGGACTAGGAAAAATATGAAACTAGTAGACCTTTTGATGGTTTATGGCAGATTGGCAAGAATCTACTCTTTTAAAATTATATTGCTGAAATAAATACATTTGTGGCAACTGGAGCAAATACATATGGAAAAGAACTATGAGTCCCAGTCAGGTTCTGATTCTCAAAATAAATTCCTAGAATCCTTAACTTTAAATGAATGTTTTATGCACTAGGGACCAGTTGATCCTCACATCTAAGAAAAAATAAAGTTGCATAAGTCTGTGCAAATCCTTTCAAAGAAGTGCTTAACAGGAACTTCAACATGTGCAAAGTACTTTTCTTTGAATAATTTAAATAGTCATGTCTTTTGCTAGTTTCTTCAAAAGCTACTCACAAATCTTTATGATCTATGTAACTCTATAAAATGAAATATACACTAAAGGTGCTACGGAAGCACCAATAAGGGAAGTTGAGATGAGCAACTACAAACAAAATATATTCAAATTTAAATGGATTCTGATTGGATCCATAATGTACTAGGCATAATGTAATTGGCCCAGCTTTTACTAAATGTGTTACATAACACTCTTCTCTCTTCCCCATAGTAATTCAAAGCTTTAATCAACACAAACTACTGGCATTTATGAAACTTGGTGTTTGGCGTAGCAACAATTGTGAATTTGGCCAAAGTGGCTTGTTAAAGTGAATAACATGCATTTTTGTTCAACGTGTGATTTCAGCCTGAGATTATTCAATCCTTAAATGAACACAGTATCATAGATGACAGAAAAGAAATAACTATGTTGTAAATATTGAACTTTTCTTGTTAAGAATAAACAAAAAAAATATATGTATAAGGTAAAGGAGATATTATTTCTTTTTTAATTTCAGGAAAGCATATTGGGAAGAAGACCTTACTGGAATATTAAACAATAAGACATAGCTTGAAAAGGTTCAGACAGATAATTATATTTTTGCACAATAGTAAGATTCATCATTTTTGCATGCACTGGTGTGACATAGAGAGACTGACAAAATATTCACTGCTTAAAAAGCACTGCACATATTGCGATACATTAGGATTTAATGAATAAATATACAGGCCTTCAGTTGGAATTGATAATTTCTAAACATTGCATATTATTTATGTAAAAATGTATACTATTCTTTTAATATGCGTATTTCACTCAGGGAAGCTTAAAATCTATGAAATCAGAAGTGAAATTACAAACTAAAAAGAAGTAATTTCAGTACACAAGAAAACAATCACAGTAAGATTTATTTGGAAATGCGATATTAGTTATTAATTGATATTGGCTAGCATGCAGGATATTTTTAGACTATTGATCTAAACTTTTGCTTCTATCAACTCCTGAGAATAAAGTATAATACTTTACAAGTTAGGCCTAAAGCATGTAGCAGGACCTGATTAATCTCAAACATCTAAATCAGCTTGTATTTGGATGTAAGGTCACTAGAAAAATCAAGGCTAGGAACTTGATAAGTACATTCTATATTGCTTACTTAGAAGACAATGGCAAAATATTTTCGCATAGTTGCCAATGACAACAATATGTTCCTGAAGTTACTAGGAGTCAAGTTGGATTTAAAGGAAATATTTAATTATCTATTAAAGTCTACTCACAAGTCAGCCACTAAATTTAATGAATTTATTTTCAGATAAGTTGTGTATAATTGTAACCTATGTAAATAATAGAATTGCTCTTGATTTCTCTACACAACCCCATAGACACTCAATCTTTAGCTAATATCTCATATCTTTATTTTCAAATGATAAAAATTGTCAATTGATCCTCAGTCATCCAGGTCATGATTGTTCTAAGGGTGCTTTTCAAATTGAAGCTTCTTGTATGAAAAGAAAACATCTTCAAGTAAAACACGGAACATCCAGTTGCCTTTTGAAAAAACACTATGGGACATAAAAGTTGTTTGCATATTCCATTCAACTGTTCAAAAAATGTACATGGATGCTTGAAGTGGAAATTTTTTGATATAAATGTACACAAACAGCAAAATTTTCTTACTGAAGATGCGGGAATTTCAAATCCTAGTACTAGTCCCTCTCAAATGTTCCCTCAACAGGATGGCATATCTCTACCTCCCTTCTGCCTTGAAAGATAACACAAGGATATCTATGAACTTTCACATTTGTCTAAACAGTTGTAAGCAATGAAAACCAAAAAAAAGAGAAGAGAGGGGCTTTTCATATGTTTGCAACATTCCTAAAGAAATAAAAACATGACATCCTTTACTTTAGTACAACTTGCTTTGATATACACTTATCAATATTTGTATTTTCTTTTGAAACATGCAGTGCTATAATTTGTTATAAGAACCATTAATTCATACTTGGATAATAAATAATTTGGAGGGGAGAATCAATTAACTAACTTAAGATGAATCTTAAATTTCTGACAAGGTTTTAATAGAAAGTTTGCTGGTGATTGAATATCACACCCTCCAAGTCATTTGTTTGAAAAAAAGTGTTTACACTTGAACTGATAATGAATTCAAACAGAATCAGAAATGTCAAACATTAGGATATTATTATTATTGTTGTTGTTGTTAGGATAATATGCAGCAATATTTTCTGGACTGACTACAAACGTTGGAAATGAGAGGCATGATTTGGCAGTGGATTCTCCTTTCTTCAGGGGTCAGTCCCAGACAGTATTGATCAGGTGGAAAGGAATTTGACTCTATCTCCTTAGTATGTGTGGCTGCAGGCTCACACATACTTTCCCCTGTTTACATGAGGCTGTGGATGAGGTTCCTTGTCAGCACAGGGTCAGTGTCATTGGTAAGCTGATGTATTGATTGTATATATTAACTTGGTTGACCGAGTGATATTGTTAAAATCTTGCCTTGGTGCCCCAGCACCAAGGAGTGTCTGGATAGGGAAGGATAGGCTCAACCCTGACAAAACCCAGTAACTCTATGTTCATGGTCATTCTCATACTCTCAGGGTTTTTCTATCCTTCAGTCTAAATATAATCACACACATTCAAATCAAACAGGTATGTATTTTGAGGACTTTCCTGGATTCACAGCCCCTGCTTAAAGAGCAAGCAGGAGCTATGGCCAGGAAGGCTTTTGCACAAATCTGCCTAGTGGATGGATAGCAATGCATCAGTGTACCAACTGCACTAGTCCCTAGATTGGAGGGCATACCCACAATCATTCATCCTTTAGTCATTAATTTTCTTGATTACTGCACTGTGCACTCTATATCACCTTTGAAGACCACTTGAAGTTTCATCTTTTTAAAGTATCATTATTAGAAAGTAAGATAGTTGTAGTGATCCAATATCAGTATATTCTGATGTTTCCAAAATTCCACCGGACAGTACAGAAGTGCTGAAACAACATTTGCTACCTTTCCTGAATTTTCTCTCACCAAGAAATATATTCCACCTGGTTGGAAATCACATTAAGTTCAACCAAAATGAAGATCATGAGTTGCATATCCTGTATGATAGAACAAGCCTTAATGTTACATGAGATCAGCTCCTATAATACATAAAGCAAAGTATGAAGATGCCTTATTGAAAAGCAAAAATACATATGAGTTGTTCCAGATTATTCCATTGCTCTTCACAGGCCAATCCTTCCTGTTTTCCCCCAGATTGTCTAGATAAATGAAAAGTACTTGGGCAAAAGATAAGGAAAAATAATTAGGTGAGTATCACTGTAATTGTAAAAATGTGCTAATGTTTTATAAATGTAAAACCTGTTAAATTAAGTAAAAGGAAAACTCAGTGGAATTATATAAAACCAAGTGTAGTTGATTCTAGCTAGATGTTTGTTTGCTTGTTTTATAAGAACGCAAAGTTACATATAAGTCAATACTTGCTTCTTGGGCCTTTGATGCATAATAATTCAAACAAGAGATAGTCCCAAGAGAAGTCATCTGCGAAAACTCAATGTACCAGGAAAAGCAAATGTATTTTCTGCTCTCTTCTAGGTTATATTGAACGTCAGCTCCTGAAACATGGCTGGTATGATGAGGTATCATGATGAAGTATGCTGAGAAGATTTGGTCAAATATACCTCAAAGACTCTCGCTTTGCCCCTTCCTGAGCTACAGGTTTTTTATTTGTTTGCTATACTGAGCCTACTATGGAATAAAGTTTTATATTAGAATAAAAACTTCTTTAGTTCATGCTATATAATCGCTAGACCTATATACCCACAAATATGATTAGAAGGCATCCTGCTACAAGACAACAAAACAACTGAAAATAAGAAAGAAAAGGTCCATCAATTGGCTTCTGACAGTCTTTATACAATACCATTGCTGAAGCTTATAAAGCATGGATCATATTAGTACCAGAATTAAATTATTGGGAAATCCATGATTTGTGAGCTTTCTTAAGGAAGCATGACCTGAAAGTACAAAAATAACACACTCCAGAGAAAAATCTAGTGACTCCTGCATTCAAAGTAGCACACAATGCTGATATCTTACAAGAGAGTCTTACTTTATTTTAAATCTTAAAAATTGATTAAATGAATGTGGTACTGTAATGATAGAATTTGGTATTATAATTTATAAGCTATCCTTATGAATATGATTTACATTCAGTATATACTGTAGAGGCTACTGCAAAGGTGCTGTCCAATGAGTATTTAACATAACCAGTAGTTACAAATATTAAGAAACAACACAGAAACTCTATAATATCTAATATAGAAATAATATCCATTTATGGAAGACACAATGCAATTAAACACAGTCATATCTATTTTTAAAAATGGATATATGAAGAGAAACTGGTAAGGAAAGTATAAACTCAACAAAAGATGAAGACCAAAGCATTCATTTTTATTATCTTCAAAAAAAGAAAATTTATGTTGACAGCATAGTCAACTTTCCTCAAAATTATTACTTACAGTGTACTTAGCTAATCTTTTCTAATACCTTCAGAATTTTTCTTTAGTCATTTTTCATCTTAGAGAGGCAAATATGAAAATCAATAAGGGCTAATTCTTCAAATTATTTTCATTCAAATTCTACTTCAGTCATTGATACGAGCAGTTAATAGATGGAAAAAGAAATGCCCTACTAGAAAACAATTGAAAAAATGGGCATTTAACCCCTCAAACACATTCCTCCTCTCTAACCATTCTAACCATTAACTTTTATCCCTAACCCAGGAAATCTGTAGGTTATTTTAAGTCTATCATTCATCTTCCTTCAGTGTCTTTGATTAGCCTAAATTTATTGCATAGTAACTTTAGTAAGGGCAGATTATGGAGGAGATTTTCTACATTATTTATTGACATAAATTTATGATATAACACCTTCTTCCTCTGATACTTTTCAGCTTCCAATTGGTTTTTAAAATTACATAAACTATATAATTTTTAAAAAATTAATCTCTGATTAATAATTACACACAATCTCTGTCAACTGATTTGTAAAATTATGTAAAAAAGAATTTATTTTTAACCCTCAACATTTAGGAACTTGGTAAATTAGATTGATCATTAACTAAGTGGATTAGTTATCTGTTCAATCATCAGAACTGAAATGATTTAAAGTTGTATAAAAATATCACAATATCTCTAGTTCAGAAATCACCTTTAAACTGATAGCAAAGAGCAACAGCAAATGAAGTGTCCACAGGTATGGAAATGATCTGTTAAAAGGAAAGCTCTGTATTCATGAACACTTAACAATTGTAACAGGCCTACACAAACATATGCCTATTTTATAAACATGGAGGGGTTATATGCAAACTATGTACATTGAAAGAATTAAACAACCTTGGATTTCTTGGACGGTTATTTTTA
Source organism: Ophiophagus hannah (assembly GCA_000516915.1). Taxonomy (NCBI): domain Eukaryota; kingdom Metazoa; phylum Chordata; class Lepidosauria; order Squamata; family Elapidae; genus Ophiophagus; species Ophiophagus hannah. The sequence continues at coordinate 5,505 of AZIM01005032.1, read as the reverse complement.
TGTAAACATGAAAAGATCATTATCAGTCTATATTTAAAGTTAATATTGGCAGACAATCTAATCACATTTTAAAATGTACTTATATAATTTCACATCTTTTTATCTTAATGCCCTTACATGTTCAATAAAGTAGAACACCAATAAACCAGAGTAACCAAGAATTAGATGGGTATCACTGTCAAATGTACAGGTCAGGTTAATGTGCTGGAAATAGTTTTGATTACATTCTGGAAAAAGTGAAGGCCAGTATAGGACTGGAGTTCTTTTTCCTGTTTGGAAATTGTTATTGAAATTGCAATATTTAGCTTTGTATGCTAGCCTGCCAAAGTTTTTACAAATTTAAGTCAGCAGCAGCTACTGACTTCACACTGAGGAATAGCATGTAATCTTACAGTTTTTCCCTTGATAAAGACGCTAGAAAGTTATCATCAAGCAATTACTTCTAGCACAGAGGTATCATTAGTACATTCCCAGACTTTTACTAGTGTAAACCATCTCATGCATACTTTGGGAAGTAATGGGACTTCCAAGGCTTTATCTGTCTCTTTAATACTTACAGTCTTATGCAAACAATAGATAAGAAAAAAAATAACTAGGGTTATTGATCCTCACATCTTCAGGAACTGTAATGTTTGTTTGCTTTCACTGAGCATACCTTTATAATCTCCTAACAAAAACACTGCAGCAAAGAATTATCAAATTAAAATATGTGGCAAATATTGAACTCAATATCAACTCAATGTGAGTAGACTCAGACCTAGGAGCCGCATTCAATATCTGTGTAGAGGATTCTAAATCTTAACTCCACGTTCCAGCAGGAATAACAACCAACAGATCATTATGGTTTTAAAACAGCTGTCAGAGCGGGTATGTACTGGAAGGGTGCTTAATCTAGATCAAGTGATTGCATCACATGATTCTTGGGGAGCTAGCGCAAAGTGAAGTCATTTCGTCCTGGGGCAGGCCAGTAACTGGGGGCCCCGCTTACCTTTGCCTCCCCCAAATCGGGCTCCTCCTCGTAGTAGCCCTGCCCGGATTCGTAGGCAGCAGCTATCGCAGGCTCGCGAGCGACTAACAGCACGACAGCAGCAGCAGCCAGATAGCAACCCAAAGAGAATAATCCCAGCAAGTGCATTGTGCAAAAGGCGGCAAGCGCGACCGCAGAAGCCGTAAAGACAGCGCTTGGTTGACGCTGTAGGGCTCCCCTCCTCTCCTGGCACTCCCTTGGCAGACCTTTAAGCAGCGGGTTCCCCGGGATGGAGCAAAGGAAGGAGCCAAGAAATCCTCTCCCGCCCCTTCGCCTGCTGGTTGGCCCGCTCGCTCGCTCGGCGGTCGCGTTTTCTTTTTTCTTCTCCTCCGGTTTGTCGCGTTCCAAAGTTACGTGCCGTTGATTAGGAAAAAAGGGACCTTAAGAAACCGGACATCCGAACCGGGCTCCACCGGTAGCCGAGGGAGGTCAACGGAGTTTCCGAGGCAAAAGAAAGGTGGAAAGTGTCCTCTTCAGCCCCCGGCCCCGCCAGGGGGCTCTATGCCAGCCAGCTGGGTAGGGGCAGCAGCCGGCTTCAGTTACCTCCTCGCTTCTTCGGGTGCCTTGTCAGTGGCAGCCGGGCTAGCAGAGGACGGGCAGCGGGAGCCTCTCCAACGCGTGGAATTGTGCGGCAGCGGTAACCGCAAGGGCGGGCGGGCATGGCTAAAGCGCCCTCTGCCTGAGAGCGAGTGGCTGGTGAGGGAAGGAAAGGGAGGGAAGGAAAGAGAAAGGACGGAAGGCGCCCGGGTCGTGTGTTTCTTGAGTTCTCACCCCTCCCTGCCTCACCGCCTTTCCCTCCTCCTCTTCCTTCGTCTGTGCTGCACTTTCCCACAAGTAGCCGCTCGCCTCGTAGACTTTTCCCCAAAGACGCGAGGAAACGCGAGACGGGAGGCTCGCGCACCGGGCCCTGGCCAAGGCTAGTCAAGAAACCCGAGCCACGCGCTGCTGAAGTGCACGCGCTTCCTTCGAAGCTGCTGCTCCTGCTGCTCCATCTCTCTACTGCTCAGACTCGCCGGTCTCAAGTTATTGGGACCTTAAAGAGTGCCGCAAAGGAGGGGAGGAAAGAAGAGGCTCGCCCTTTAGGCAGCACCTCTCCCAGGCCGAGGATCCAAGGCTTTCTTCCGCTGGACCGCCTGGCGCCGCCCGCGACAGAGATACCTGTACCTTTGAGCTTAGCAGAGTAGTGCAATTTCAGAAGATGCTTCTGCCGTCTTCTGTACGTCGCTCCAGGGTTTTGCTTTTTTAGTGTGGCCTTGAAGGACACGAGTTTTATTTGGTTTTAGGCAAAAATAACCGTCTTCTGCATTGTACAACAGTAAGGACGGTATAGCTACTGTGTTGTGCCATACAAGAGAAATTAGAGGACTGATAAAAAAAAATGTTGTGGAAGCTTCTGCATGTTCACTTAGTAAGATTTGAGCAATGAACTATTTGGGACAGTGATTTTTATCCTCTATAATTTCTAATAGTAATCCAGTTTATTCATGGGAATAAAGCTCTGTTAGATCCAAACTCTGCAGTCCAAACATTACACTTTAAAGGGTGTATGTAGACAAACATCACTTGCTGAGACCTTTTTAGATGCCCACTCATGAGTAAGACACAACTCCCGTAACCCTCTTCACACTGAAGATCTTAGTTGGAGAAATGGCAGGAGATGATAGGCATGTGGTATAATGAGGCTTTCTAAAGATCATTCACTCTTTCTTGGTAGAGGTACAAGCTTTCTGTTTAGATAGGATATTTGGTCCACTAGGCCAAATGGTCATAAATCGAGGAATACCTATAGTTGGTTTGGTAAAAGATCTCCTCTTTGGGAAAGAGGACTGGATTAAACGGGAGAAATTATTCTAATCTTCTTGAATTGAGGAATATATATGGCAGCTCCCGAAACGTTTGGTAAGGAAATGTACCTTTCCCATCAGAGACAAACAACATAACAAAAAGCAATCCTTCTGCAAGATTATTTCAAAGTCTTCTGCTCCAATGTAAGGCAAAGGTTGTTCATGTTTAATATTCTAAGCATCATCATTTAAGTTATCAGTATCTGGGTTCCATCAAGGTAGTATTCAGTTATAAAACCAAATTATAAATAGAGTTGTTGGCAATATTTTCCACTGCTGGGCATTCAGCAGTGATTGAGGTTGCAAAGGCTCAAACCAGAAATATACTCCAAATAATTTATACAAGCATTTATGTTTGTTTTGGTCTTGAGCCTATGCAATTCAGAGGCTGCTTCAGTCCTGGCCTCTAGGAAACCCATTGCTGAGATGCTCAGCTCCATTTGCCTCAGTGCACTTAGCGTTGAGACTGGCATGTCCTCTGCTGCCCAGCGCCAGACCCTCTGAATATGCACAGAAGCGTTGTACATTATGTGGTTTTTTTCGGTGTACCAGAAATACTGATCTTGGACACAACATTTACAGCCTAATGATAATATTTACATTTTAGTGCTATTCTGGATCAGAATAGCATCTTTTGCATAAAGTTGAACCACAATCTTATAAACAATGGATGTTTTTATCTATCTGGCCTAGCTCAGGGTCTAGTTGGCTCATTTTGGAAAGAAAGCACACAGCTTCATAAGAAATTATACCACAGAAGGTATAATTTCTTTCCTTTAAAAAAAAAAGGGGGGGGCGTNATTTCTTTCCTTTATAAAAAAAAGGGGGGGGTGTTTGTTGATTCTTTTAGGAACCAAAGAGTTAGGTAACAGATCATCTGTTAGACAAATATATGGGTTCATGCATTTCCTTAGTGATTGGATTTAAAGAACCACAGGTATTTGGCACTCCAGTGTTCTTGCTAGATGAGAAACATCAGCTAGCACAAAATCCTGTTGCATGTCTCAGAAGGAGTGGGATCACCAGATAATTTTTATCACTTTCTACCATTTGCACTCAAGATTCAATTTGATGTGCTGGTTTTGTCTAAATAAAGCCATAAATGGTCTAGGGCCTAGGCTTAAGTTTTCTTATAAATTACTAATTACTTCCATGCTTTAATACTAATTGCAATAGTGAAGTGATAAAGGTTTGGAATGGGACAAGAAACTATACCAAATGAGTAGATAGAATCCAGACTAATTTATTTTGATGGTATCTGGTTTAAGATTTTAAAAATACTTTTCTTTTTTAATTATTTTTTAAAAACATTAATTTCATATTGTTTTGACATTTTTGACAAAAATAGATATCATGAATAAATCTATTGTCAAGATAAAGCATTTAAATAGTCCAATAATATTTATATATTATTGTACAAGAAGATAGAACTATATCAGTAAAACTTACCTATATAATTCAGAGAAAGCAAATAACAAATATTTCATAATCCAAGTATGGTTTGGAAAGAAACATAGTTAACTTATTGTCATAATTTGTAAGGTGAATATCTAATCTATTTATGTATATTTAAAGATTTTTAAGATCAATGGAATTTAGCAACACATGCACACTTTGGTACTTAAACCAAATAAATACTTTTCTAAAAATACTGTGTATATGGTGTCTTAACTTTGCTTAATATAAGATTTAACAATTTAAATTATTTTAAGAGTTTCTATCAATGAAAACTCTATGAACTACTACTGAAATCCAAACTTTTTAATCATGTTACTATTGTATTGTACAGTAGGCAACTTTCAAGTACATTCCTCTGTATGGTCTAGTCATATTACCTGATATGGCCACATTTTTGTTTAAATGCATGAAGATAGAAAATGGTTGTTCAAACACATGGCTATTTTGGAAGCAGGATATATGAATTATAGGAAATGTTGGATTAGCAAAAAAAAAAAAAGCTGAAAGAGCAAAGGAAGAAACAATTCTAGTAGCACTACAAATATTGTTTTTCAATTTCACTTCACTTAGTCAAAAATGAGACTAAATGCTTTAGGTATAAGACCCTTTAAAAAGTATTTTGGTTATGCTAAATATTAAAAAAAACATCAATTGTAGCTGAATGCCTAAAGAGTCATGACTAATCTAATATAAACAAAATAATTTGCTTAAATTTCAGTAGAAATTATTTGGGATGCAGGTTACCTAAGATATTCTTTAAGCTGGTCCAAGATAACGATAGTGTTAGGATGCTTTTTAAAATTGGCAAGAAATGAGTGTAATATATACAAATTTAGAATTTCTGCTATCTAAATTTTGTAGGTCAATTCCATAGTTCTGAGCAATTTTGTATATTACTTATAATAGATATTTACTACACAGGTTGTTTAAATGGAAGAAAATGGATCAAAATACTTTTTGTTTTCTAAATCCAGTAATTGAACAAATTAAGATGCTTTAGACCTACTGGAAAAAAGGACTAACGTATAGCAATTTTGAAATTTTATGCAAGTCATAATACATTGTTAAGATTTCACTTTTTGAATTAAAATCAATCAGGTGGTTGTTTAAAAGTGTTTAAAATGGCAGTACTTCTTGAGGAATTAAAGATGGAACTTAAAAAATGAAAGAAGAGTC
>AZIM01005031.1:24289-38574 GCA_000516915.1 Ophiophagus hannah | reverse complement strand
CCTGGAAATAAGGAGAAACTTTCTGACAAAGAGAATAATCAACAGCTTGCCCTCGGAAGTTGTGGGAGCGTCATCACTTGAGACTTTCAAAAAGAGATTGGACTGCCATTAGGCAGGGGGCTGGACTAGATGACCTACAAGATCCCTTCCAACTCTGATTATCTGTGAACACTCTGCAATAGTGGTCAACCCGGAGAATTTTTTTTCTTCCTTAAATTTTACTCTACTGAAGGGACTCTGTCAGAACAAAGCAGTAAGTAAGGGGAAGCCAAGTGCTGGGGAGAAACCTCGACAACTATCCAGCCTGACACCAGCTCTGAATGTCCCATCGAAGTCATCGAAGCTGTCTTCAAAAGTTCCACAAAACCCCGATGGTCTATCGACATAGGGGAAAGGGACAGCTGGGATGGAAGAACCAGGGGAGTAACCTTCACTTGGGGTAGGCTTAAACCCAGGTGGAAAATGGAACTGGAAACCCTTTCCGATCAGGAAGAGCTGATTGAGGAACCGCTGGCAGATGATCGGTTGAAGCAGTACATCAACCGTCTCATGATGGAAGCCCTGGAAAACTTCAATGTCCAAGGTGAACCAGGTCACCAATGAAGTAGAGCGAGCGAACCAGTAGCCGAGGGAGCCCTGTAGCCGAATACACTGAGGAATTCCATGACCTGGCTGCCCAAGTCGACTGACCAAGGTATTCTAGTCTACTTGTTCAAAGATGGACTAAACGACAACCTGTACACTGCCTGCCTGGCCCACGGGGCCCCTGAATGAATGGTACCTGGTGGCGGAGGAGGCAGAGATCCCCCACCCCAGAGGAAGCAGGAGCCATTCAAATCTCAAACCACCATGGCACTGAAGCCATCAGATTGCTTTAAGTGTGGGAGAAAGGGGCACTGTGCAGCTGAGTGACATTCGAAAACCCCCACCAGAAAGCCTGATCGCCCATCGGGGGGAAACCTGCAAAACCCACCGTCTGAGAAAAAGGAAGGAAGTGGAACCCTAAAATAAACTGGAAGAGAAGAACCGTACATTTCCAGAAACATGTAACATTCGCAAACATCCCAGAGGGAAGAAAGGAAGGAAAAGAGTACAGGGAAATGGCCATGGCTGGCCATCCTGCTGAGCCCACTAGCATCCCCAAAGAACACCAGGATTTGGCCGAAGTTTTCAGCAAGGAGGCATCTGATGAACTTCCACCTCATCGCCCCAAGGATTGTGCCATTGAGATCCTGCCAGAGGCTAAACTTCCAAAACTGAAAATGTACTGCATGTCTCCTGGAGAACTAGACAAATTCAGAGTGTTTATCAACAAAAATCTAAAATGAGATTTCATCGAACCCACCCAACTGAAAATAGCTGTCCCAGTATTATTCCGCGAAAAGAAACATGGCACCTTATGCCTTTGTGTGGATTTTAGGAACTTAAACATGATCAACATGGAAAAAAAATATGTACCCGCTCCCCCTTATGAAGGACCTCTCTAAAGGAAAAAATCTTTATTTACGAGAGTCATACTATCGCATCAGAATTAGGAAAGGGGATGAGTGGAAGACTGCTTTTAACACCCCGCTGGGGTGCTACCAATTTAAAGTACTCCCTTTCTGATTACAAGGAGCCCCTGCTGTATTTATGCAACTAATTAACGAGGTACTCCATGAACATTTATACAAAGGGGTCCTAGTTTATCTTGATGACATTTTAATTTACACCAAAACAAAAGCAGAGCACATGAAACTAGTCCGGGCAGTTCTCGCGAAACTCCAAGCCACCAAATTCTATGCAAAACTCTCTAAATGTGAGTTCCACCAAGAAAAAATTGACTACCTAGGACATAGAATATCCCAAGAGGGAATAGAGATGGATCCACAAAAAGTAAAAGCCGTCATTGACTGGGAGCCGCCCCAAACCCGCAAACAACTACAAAGTTTCCTGGGTTTTGCAAACTTTTACCTTCAGTTCATTCCAGCTTTTATGAATATCACCCTCCCCATTACAAACTTGCTAAAAACAAAGGTGGGGGAAACTGAAACCAAGGCAACCCATTAACTGGACCATGGAATGCTAAGTGGCATTCAAAAAACTTAAACAGCAGAACCAATCCTGAAACACCCAGTCCCAGAACAACCATTTGTCATCCAAGCAGACAACAGCAACGTGGCAGTAAAAGCAGTCCTACTCCAAAAGAATTGTCTTTTGATGAGGAGCAGAGTTTTTATAAATCCAAAATGTCCCGTTATTTTGGAATCATGGCATCATTTGATGATGTCCAGGCTTTGGCTGGCAGGGACATAAAGTTTGTTCTCTACCTAGGCTAAACCATCCTTAAGTAAGCAAATATTTTTCTGAGCCTGGAACCAGTCATCCTTAAGTAGTGCCTCCTTTATTTTGGGAGCCATCACATTTGTCAGCAAATGGTTCTTTTTTTGCTTGTGCTCGGGTGATTACTTCGGTGGCTAGCTGGGGTGTTTGGAGCATTGATTTAACAATTTCAGTCTTTTTGCTTTTATATTGCGGTTTTCTTGACAAGGCATCCACTAAAAAGTTCCTCCCCCCGGGAGATACTTGAGAGTGCAATTAAAACATTTAAAGTATTGTGCCCAATGTACTTGTTTGGGGGAAAGTTTCTGTGGAGTTTTCAGCGCTTTTAATTTTTTATGATCAGTCCAGACTTCAAAGGGGATTTTGTTCCCTTCTAAGAAATGTCTCCAGGGGAGGAGAGCTCATCATACAGCATATTCCTCTTTCTCCCATATGGCCCATCTTTGCTCAGTTTCTGTTAATTTCTTGGAAGTGTATGCACATGGTTGCAATTGTCCATGTCTGTTCCGGTGGCCATCCCTTAAAAAAGAATTGAGAGCTACGTTGCTAGCTGCCCCACCTGAGCAGCTGCAAAAAGACGGCAAGGAAAATCCCCAGGCCTGGCAGGTAGAGGAAAGCCGCTTCTCTCCTCCCTGACATGGAATGCCCCCTCATCCAAATACGAGCTGCAGCAGCAACCAAAATGGCTGCCATGAAGACAGGGACAGTCTGAAAACCTAAGACTGTACACGAGCGAAGAGATGGTGTGCGAACTGGGTGAAAATACTTCTGAATTGCTAAAGGTAACCCTGATAAAAATATCAGGTAAGAGAGCTCACAAGGACTTTTGGGAATTGACTTTTGGGAATTAGATCTATTATGGGAGAAGAACAAATAGAATACAAAGAATTCAATTAAAAAAAAAAAACCAAAAGACGGGAGGAAAACAAAATAAAGAAAGAGAACTTTTTAAAGGAATATTTGAAAATTGGAATTGGTGATTGTAGAGGATTTGGCATGGGACAGGCATTATTTAAATTTTTTTAATTGATTGATTAAAAAAAGGAATATATAATTAACTTTTGGAAATATCATCAAATTTGATGAAAGGTTCAAGAAAGGGGGGGAGAAGGTGGAAAGTGGGAACTGATTTAAGAGGGCCACCTGCTGTTAAAAGAAAAATCCTGCAGATCCCTAAAGTTTTGAAATGACCTAATTAAACTAAAAGACCTAATAAAAGAGGAATTGAAAGAAAGAATTAAAGGAATTGTATTGTTAAGAGAAAGCTTAACACTAAACTTAAATCGATGGAGGAATATAAGAAGATACCCCCTTGGACTATTGAAAAGAATCAGATGGATTAAATCTGGGACATAAGGCTCCTGAATATTGGACTTACAGTTTGGAAAGTGACACTGGTTTAAATAAAGACTGTGGGATAATTTGACAATTGGATATAAGAAATAGAATAAACAAAAATAAAGGAGTAAAATATGCAGAGAATTGGTTTTGGAACTACAGGATACAATAGACATGATAAGCAGAAGATTTGAGGAATTTCTGAATAAAATACAAAGCATGGAAGAAAATCTAGAAATGGAGATGCAAATTAAAGAGAGAAAACAAGAGACACAGAAGGAGGAAGAGTTAACTAGAAGAGAAGCCAGCAAAATGGAGCAGAAGGAACAGCAAATAAAAGGAAAGGAAAAAAAGGAAATAAAATTTGAAATGCTAATGATTGATGCAATAAACCAAGGGGAGAATTGCCCACAAGAAAAGCAGCAGGAAAGGGAACTTCAGAGAGAATATTTCGAGAGGATAAGGATAGAATTAGATAATTGGAGACAGTTGAACATAATAGACAAAAGAGAAATGATTAAGAGGAAGGGTCAAAAAATGATAGAAAATGGAAGACAAGCTAGGAAGAGATTAATTAATGCGTTAATGAGATGATGGCTAAAGAGGGGAAAGATAAGGATTCCACATGAATGGGTGTACTATAATTTAAGATATATAAGATCTTATTATAGGATTATTATGTAAGTCATATAACTGTTAAATGTAATATGCATAAGGTCAATATTGTATGGTAGGGAAAGGAATGACATGTGGAATCTGATAGAAAATTAATACAATATATGGTAACAGTTAAAAGTGATTATATTATTAGAATTGTACAATTTGTTAAATGAAAATAGAATGGAAATTATGATGTGTGTATTATAATGAGATTAGAAAGGGACTTTGTTTTAAAAAACATAAAGGTGGCATAATTAAAAACTAAAAAAGGGAATAAATAATGGGTAATATAAATTAATATGAATCTATGAATGACTAGTTGAATTATATTATAAATTTGTTAAACATTGCAAATATGACAATTAATATAACAATAGAAGCTATGTTAAGAATATAGATTGACATTAAATAATATATGGAAATATTGAATGTTAAAGATTGATAATATGTATTAATATCAAACTAGATAAGAAAGTTAATAGCACCAATATGAAACTATTGTCATGTTTGTAGTTAAAATGTAAAATAACCTGGAATCAGTCTGTTCACACAGTGATGTGTTTGTAGAAATAAAAAATTAAAAAATGTATTAAAAAAAAAGATTAGCAAAGATGTTTAAGGATAAGTCTGCAAAATGTTGGAAATGCCATGAGACACAAGGCTTGTATTATCATATGTGGTAGACATGACAAAAAGTGAATAAATATTGGACAAAAATCCATACATGGCTGGAAAAATTGATAAAACAGCATACTGATTTGAACCAGAGATATTTTTGTTGGACATTTTGCCGGATCAATATAATAAAGGGAATGCTTATTTGATTTTACATGTATTGACTGCAGCTAGAATTGTATTTGTGCAACAGTGGAAATGTGAAGAGATCCCAACAGATGAAAATGTGATTAAAAAATACTAGAATGTGCAGGATAGGCTAACACTTATACTTGGGGAAAAGAAGGAAACTGAATACTTTCTGACTTAAGACTTATTTTATCAATGGTAGCTGGAAAAAACAGGAGCTAGATATAGGGAAAGAGATGGATATGATTAGTGATATAAGAAAGGCATGTTGAATTGCTTAAGAAAATAATATTGTAATTATTATTATTGATACTATTATAATTAACATCAATGTAATTAATATTATTGCAACTTTTTGATTATTATATCCTAAAAATATTTGTACTCAGACAACACACTGTTCAATTGAAATTGTAATTTTTATATGCTATAAAAATAAAAACTCAAATAAAAAAAGTGTATGCATGATAATAAAATAACATTATTGCCATTGTTAAAACTAACAAATAATTTAAAAAATATTAACACATTTACCAAGAAAAATTAGCAGCAATGGCATCAAATTTATGTTAAAGACACTCACATTGCTCATGTCTAGAATGCTGACATCATCCAAGTCAGAAACAATGCTTCCCCTACGATTAGTGCGGCTAAAATAATCAGCTGCAGTTTCCTCATGAGGATGAAAATCACTTGACTTCAGTAACAAAAACAAACAACAAACAAAAACAGATGGCGAGAAAATAGAGGGGAAAAATTCAGAAACAAAAAAAACTGTTCATGTGATTCTTATATCTTGATCAAAACTGTTTTGAGATTTTTCTTTTAATAATTAGGTCTCTCTTTTGATTTGAAAATGTTAAGGCAAATCTATGGTTTTTCAAACAAGTCTTCAAAATTTGTCAAAAATTGCAGAATCTGCATATTGGTTTTTCAAATCAATCAGAGTTAATAGTTTTAATACATAAAGTAATAATGATATTATATATTTCAAACCTGATTCCATTAAAAAAAGTGGTTAAAAAATCCAAATCATCAATCTCCCTAAATATTGGTTTTATAATTTAACATCAAATATCTAAACATGCTCCTGTATATAACTGTTCAATTACATAATTTTCTGTCACATATTTTCTTAGTATAGGGCCAGTATACGGATTACTCTCTTCTCTATTGACCTTTAAAACACTTCTCTCACTGTGGAAATAACTCAAAAGACCGCATATTCAGATTAAATTTAAGTAAACTGAAATAAATTACATGCCTAGAGTATTCTAAAAATTTAATATACTTATTCTTCCAAATCCCTCTTACTGTATCTTATTTCACAACATTAGGAAAAAATGCTTATTTCTTTTATAATTATATAGTAATCAAACTTATATAATCCTAGTATTAATATACATGGTTTTTTTAAAGTAGTTATTCAATATTTCAAAATTCCATTTTAATGTCAATGTTATAAGCATACATGGTAATACCATCTTTCACCCTCTAATCTTTTCCATCAAATTATTACTTGTATTCTATTATTTAAAAAATTATATCTGTTAATATTTCCTCTATTTCTTATTTCTACCTCTATTCTAACTTCTAATCAGGTCACCATTGCTAATCCTAATATTAATACATATGTTTATATAAGGCATAGTCCTTCATTATTTAGTTGTTCAAAGTCACAATATGCCATTCAAGTACCAGTCTTCCTATTATTTAAACATACCTTATAATATCCTTTTTCAACCGCCAACCTCCATCTAACCATTACTTCATATGAAGATGTGTATTCTTATTTCTACCTCTATTGAAATTTCTAATCAGGCCATCATTATATTAGGAAAAAAGAATGTCTGTGTGTGTGTGTTTTGGCTTGCCTCCCATGCTCCTCTCTTGGATCTTTATCTCTATCAACATCTGTATCTTCACCATTCAGACTGAATATTTCTCCCATCTCTATGCTCCTAAACTGCCAGGTCTCCAAAATATCCACCCAAGCCCCTATCTCCCTTTCAAAAGTATCTTCCAGGTTATCAGATTCCATTTTAAAATCTCTTAAAGTGCTTTTCTCTTGGTTTATTTCATTAGTCATTATCTTTATCATCTTCTCCTTCCCATCTTCTTGCTTTGTTTGCTGGTTTGTCCGTTCTGTCTTTTCTTCCATTCTTTCTGCTATCTCCTCTTTCCTAGACTCTTTGATCTTCATTCATCATCAATTGTAGTATATTTTCTATTTTCCCATGTATGCCTTGCATTAGGCACTTTATCTCTCTGAGATTCTTTTCCATAGTACCTCTAATGCTTTGAAACATCAATGCCATTTCTCTTGAAACCTCACTCCTTTCCCCGATGGAGCATCTTGCCTTAATTTAATAAGTTCTGTCTTACTCAAGTCCAAAAGCAATATATTGCAGTCCAATGTTACTCCTCAAAAAGTTCAATAATCATAGTCCTTTATATCTCAGGATTATTAATCAATTCCATGTAATTCCAGGAAACTTCTGCAAGTCAACATCACTTTGCTTTACTTAAAAGTCTTCCTTATTCTCATAATAGTCTTTCCAGTAATCATACTGTAGCTAGTTATAGAACAGTAAGTGTCACCACAGTCCTCTAGATGAATGTTTATTTCTCTCATCAAAAGGTTTTTCTAAACTTGTAGGGGTCTGGTATATTCCATTCATCAGTAGATGGCTCCCTTAGCTTAGGTTTCAGCGTTGTTTCAAATCTTATAGATTTAATTATTCCAACTTTAGTTCAATTTATGGAAGCAAAGCAACTGTTCAAGTAGATTCAAGTAGATAATCCAGCATTTATAATGCCTTTCCAAAACAATGCCTGCCCAATTTAAAAGTCCAATTTTCTGTTTTAAAAGGTCTTTAGCTCCCTTCCCCCTTAGTTCTTTTGGGTCTAAGATTTTTCTCTCTATGGTAATTCACCATTTTAAACAATAGTTCTAAGAGTCTCTTTTCCTGGACGTTCTTCTTTCTTTTTTTCTTTAAAGTTAGGGTCTAAATAAAAAGGAATCTTTTCACCCAGCTCCAATCACTGGTCATCTGCCCGTTCCTGCACATTTCTTTGTTGCCTCGGCTGTCCCAACTTTGCAGCAACCATCATGGCTGCCTTTTCTCCTCGTCGAGGGAGAGGAAAGAATTCCTGAGTCCAGCAGGAGAGTTGCTGCTCTCCCCAAACTACAGGGTACCCCTCTTTTATTCTATAAGGTGGCTTTAGTCCTTTTGGAGCCCTCCAACAGGGAGAACTCAGCATGAGTGTGCAGAGTCCCACTCCTCACATCTGATAGTGCCGCAATGTCAGCCAGAAGTCAATATTATGTCCAAATTTGGATTTTAAACAATCTAGAATTGGAAGTTGACTTACAGATTCAATCATTAGAAGAATAAATGAGGATTCCCAATTAAAACATGAAGACAGTCTACTGCTATTTTAACTGTTCCAGATTAAAATTGGATTCTAGTACAAAGGAGCAGACATGTTACTCATGGAAAATACAAAATTCTTGTTTTATACAAATCAATAGCCAGTGTTTAATTTTACAAAGAAGCACATTACATGTGTACAAAGCAGAACTCTTAAATGAATATAAGTTTGCATTAGAAGGTGCCCGGGAGGGGGAACTGATTTGATAGACCACAGTGAAATGGCAAAAAGAGACAATGGAATTTAACAGAGAAGGGAGGAATGATTAAGAGGAAAGGTCAAAAAATAATAAAAAATGGGAGACAAGCTAGGAAGCAATGAATTAATATTTTAATAATAAGAGACAATGGATGAAAAAGGAAAGCTAAGGGTTCCACATGAATGTGTGTATTATTACTTAAGATGTATAATGTTAATTGTAATAAATATGAAATTAATATGTTATTAGAGGATTAATATTAAAGATATATAATTGCTAATTGTAATAAACATGAAATTTAATATTGTAATTGTAAAATGAAATTAATGTTTTAATGTAGGATTACTATTAAAGATATATAATTGTTAACTAACAAAAATGAAAATTAATATTGTAAGGTAGGAAAAGAAATAACATGTGGAACCTGACAGATTTAAAAATAAGATAGTGAAATATGCTAATAGATAAAGGGAAGTATAGTATTACTAGAATGGTGTAATATGTTAAATGTTAGGATGAATATTGTTTGTTTTATTATAATTGGGAATAAGAACAAACGTTGTTTTAAGTGTAAAGTGGTGGCACAACCAAGAACTAAAAAGGGGATAAATAATAGAAAATACAAATTAATATGAATTTATGAATGGCTATTTGAATCATATAATTTGTTAAATACTGCAAATAGGACTATTAATATAGAATTTATAATAAAAGAAGTGATGTTAAGAATATAGAAACTGATACAAAATAGTACATGAGAATATTGAATAATTAAAATTGATAATATGTACTAGTATCAAATCATGTAAGAAAGTTAATAATATCAATGCGTCATGTTTGTTTTAAAATGTAAAATGACCTGGAAGCACACTGTTCACACAAGGATGTGTATATAAAAACAAAAAATAAAAAATGTATTTCCAAAGTGAAGTGGCAGTTTCCCAGGAAGAAGTGAGCATATTTGGGAAAGGAGAGATAAGAGACAGCACAGCCTGGGAATGGACACAGAGGAAGAGCCTAAGGACACACATTCCGTAGAATCTCTCAGGGTATATCCAGTGGTGGGCTGCTACAGGTTCACACCAGTTTGAGCGAACTGGTTGTTAATTCTATGGCCAGTTCGGCGAACCGACAAATCCCACCCCTGGCTTGCCCCGCCCACTGCACCCCTCCTCTCCCAGGAGTCCCCGCACAGCCCATTTTGGATCTCAGGTAAGTGCAGGGCCTGTGCAGAGGCTCAGGAAGGGCAAAAAACTGGCCTCCTGAAGTTCAAGAAGACCAGAAATGGGCCCGTTTCCGGCCTCCAGAGAGCCTCCAAAGCCTGGGGAGGGCAAAAACACCCTCCCCCGTGGCCCATTTTCACTCCCAGGCCAGGGTGGTGCAGGAGGCCAATCTGTCCATGCCCACCATGGCCATGCCCACCCAGCAACCGGGCAAAGAACCAGTTGCTAAATTTTTTGAAGCCCACCCGGGTATATTCATTAAGCAGAGTCATAAGCGTTTAGCCTGGCAAGTTTCTGTCTGTTATGTATAAGCAAACAAAGAACTGAATTGCTACTGCTATTGCTGTTCTTGAGCTTAGCCTGACACATAGGTATAAAAAGTGTTGATGTTATCTGGTATTTCAATAATTTTAAAGAAGTTATTAAAAATATAGTCTCCTTTACATTTCACAATATTTGAAAAAAACCTTATGAGACATTTAGATGAATTATATAAGACTTAGTAAAAACTACTTGAAAGTGAAATAAATGGAGAGACAATTTTTTTAAACTAGTCAATTTAGTAAGGTGTAGAACTGGGGGCGTCAAATTCCCTTTCACTGAGGGTCACATCAGGGTTGTTTGACCTCAGGGAGTCGGGTGGGTGTGGCTGGGATGGGCATGGCCAGCTCAAAGTCACTTGTGCCGGGGTTGCCTATGGCACCCAGGCAGGGCTAGAGGGATCCATTGTCTCCAGCAGAGGAAGGCAAGACCAGGGAGAGGGCCAAGCCCTTGTCCTCCAGAAAAGCCTCACTGTCCCTCTCAGACCACACAGAGGACCTCTAAATGATGGTGCAGGCTGTCTAGAGCCCTAGGCAACAGAGGGTGAGTGCCCAGCCTGGCCATCAACCTCCCAAGACACTGAGGCCCCAACGCGGTGCCCAGGTGCACTTACCTCCTCCTCGAGGCTGCTGCTATGCTCACTCTCCTTGGCCAGGTTGCTAATAATGTATGCTAGACGGCAAAGTGTGTGGGTCACAGGGAGGCCCTCTCCATGCAAGAAGACCCAGCTTTGGAATCAAAGCATCCTCAGCGATAGGATGGGAGACCTCCAGGAGAGGTGTGATGACCCAGGGTGGGATACAAAACAAACACAAGTCAAGAAAACAGGTGAAGCCTCTTTTATTCCTTCACTTTGCTTCCAAGCTGTGAATATCTTTGACGGAAGACAAAAAAAAACTCCCACACAGTTACATGAAGAAGGAAAAAAACCAGGCAAGATAAGGGCTGGAGGATGTCCACAGATAACACACACTGGGAAGGACACCAAATTCAGAGAGGAACTATAAACTAGAGATATTTACACGCTTTGTTTCCAGCGTTCGCCAGTACAAATGTCCATACTCTTATTCAGTTATCACAGCTGCAGCCTATGAAGAGGATCAAGGCCCTCTCCTCNCCCTGCGTGCCCTAGGATGGATAGGGGATGGNNNNGGGTCCTCCTCTGACTGCTCAGCTGGCCTCTGCCCTTCCCCAGCCTCCTCCACGACCTCCGGAGCCAAACTTCCACTCTCTATCGGCTGTTCCTTCTCTCCCTCAGAGTCAGTCTCCACCAGGGGCATAACAAGAGGTCAGGAGGAGGAGACAAGGGGATGGTGAAAGGACAGCAGGGCTGTTGGTGGTCAAGTGCAAAGGCAGGACTTCCGTCAGACCCTCCCTCCTTCTCATTATAATCTCCTTCCTTCTCTTTTCTTCTTTTTCCTTCCCTCTTCCTTTTCCTTCCTTCCTTCTTCCTTCCTTTTCCTTCCTTGCTCTCTTCCCATCTTTCCTCCTTTTTTCTTTGTCTTTCCTCTTTCCTTTTCTCCTTTCATGTCCCTTCTTGGATGCTCAAAGGGGATGCCTCCTTGACTTTTGATCAAATGCCACTTTTGCTAGTAGTTTGTTTTGCTAGCACGCTACCAGCGAAAATGGAACTTGAGAGGGCCGCATGCGCCCCCACACACCATGCTCCATTTTTGGCTGCTACAGCCACCTCCAGCATGCTGCCAGCCACCACCAGGTTGTAGATCATCCACACAATGGGCCAAGCCAAGGCACCACAGGCCAGTCTTTCACTGTTTCCACGGTGGCCCCAAGGGCCAGATCTAAACACCTCATGGGCAGATCCAGCCTTGAGTTTTATACCCCTGGTGTAGAATATTTTTGTAGTCATTATTAGATTTGGAACTAAACTACACTGAGTTTATCTAACACTGAGAGCTTTTAAGCATCTTATTCCTTCTAAAGCTATCCTAAATTTGTTAGTTTATTGGATAAATTGAAAATGCATTGCAAATTAGGTATTATGAACATTGTTGTTTAGAAATATATAAATGTTAATGCATAATCTATATAAATGAATTTGGATATGATTGCTTATATTTTAATACGAGAAGAAGTGTTTTTTAGTATTTGAAAATACTACAGTTATAACAGTATAACTGTTAATTTTAAAGGAACCAAAAATCAATTTCCTTTACTGGAAAAGGACTTGTTTTATCCTATCTATTAACATCTTTATGCATATACATTTATAATATATGTGTAATTAATTATTTTCATTTTACACACAAAATAATACATTGTCTACATTAAGTTAGGACATAAGCTGGGAGAGATAATTTAGTAAATATATTAAGGATAAAAAATAAGAGCATTTTAAAAACAGTGCAATTTTAGCTTGAGAGATGATAAACTGAAATACTTTTAAGCTAATGAGTATATCCAATATAAGTAGGAATATTTATTATACATATCAAGATTAGAATCTGTAAAATTTCAGTTTGTGAACTGATAAAATTAGAACACAGCAGACCTATATCAATCATACAGCATTGCTCACCACACTATTCCTATGACCTTGTACAGCAAGGTCAGAGGATACTATGTTGCCTGATTCATCATCTTTAAACTATAAGAGTTGGAAATAAATAATTAACTAAGTTGTTATTATGTACAGTACATATTTATCTAAATCAATATTAAGAACTTTCTACGATATTAAGGATTAAGTGGATAATAAATAAATCAATGCAGTATGGTGAAGAACAACCTTTGTAATGCTGGATTCTGATGTGAGAGAGGTAGACTTCACAGAGTCAAGATAACCTGCAAGTTTTCACTTCAGTGTCTTAACAGTGTTTCAAACTAGTATTCATGTAAAATAATTTTCTAATTTGAAGATATAATTGGCTTGATTAAACTACCACTATCTATATAGTCCCATTTTCAAATTTATTCCTTAGTTACACTCAAGCTGTTTTTTCTAACTTGACAACTCTATGTGAGATTACAAATAATCAACGTTCAATTTGGTATAGTATATACTTCAGCTCTGCCTGGCTAGATAGAATATAAAACCTCTCAGTTCTTCCATTCCTAATACTTAAGTGGCATAAAACTTACATCCAGCTAAAGGAAAAGAAAGAAAGTAGGTCTCTATTCTACCCTATAGAGAGATGGACAATTTTGGATCCTTGAATCTATTTTTGCAGAGTCCACATCCTAAACAAATACATGCAACAAATACAATTTCCCTGTGTAACGAAAGCTATCTATTATCATAGGACCAAATCATATCCATAGTGTTAATTTGCAATAGTGAACAACTGAGCTTTTATCAAATGGAGTACTAGTGGAAGTTTTATTATATTAGTTCCTTATACAATAGGCGTATAAAATTAGAAAGTGAATATGAAAGAAAGCTTTAACTGAAAACCTTAAGTACCCTCTCTGCTTACCATTAGCTACAGAACAAATACAATATTACTGCGCATGTCTGGGGAATGGCTGCCTGCGGAGAGTGAGCTCCACGGGGGAGACTGATTTTAGGGTTTCTCTCGGGGTTTCAGGGCTTGCCACTTACCCGACCTAGGGCTTCTGCCTGAAGGGTCGGGTGCTTTCTTCCCTGGCAGTCTGGCAGTATCTCCCCAGCTGCTAGAATAGCGGCCGTATTTTCGATCTCAGAGGCCGTTTAGGCTGCCGGAAATGGCCAGAAATGGTGGCTTTGAAGATCGTGGAGTTCTGGAGTTCCTGGAGTCTTCGGCCGTTCTATTTTGGCTCCGTAAGGCTCATTGGTTCGCGAGGACACTGCCAGCATCGGCTGGAGGATGTTGGAGTGAGGTCGGTGGTGACGACGCCCTCGGGATCCATGAGGCCAGCTGGAGACACAGAGGATGGTGATCCAGCTTCAAGCTTCCTTTTTATGGGGGTTGGCGGCCCCGAATGGCATTGAGTTTCGGCGGTGGTCCTGGTTGATGGAGGCGGCAGTGGATGATGGCTGCAGG
>AZIM01005028.1:85275-95951 GCA_000516915.1 Ophiophagus hannah | reverse complement strand
ATTTCCGCTACCGGTTCTGCAGAACTGGTCAGAACCTGCTGAATACCACCTCTGCACAGAGACACTATCATGATATTGCCTACCATGCCACTTCAAATACAGCCCTATAAAAATCAAAAGCATGGTCCTTAACCAGAAAATCATTGTTCATCCTAGTTGGAATGTGATTACTGACGAACAGCCTTTCTCCGATGCTTTGAAATGAATAACTAATGAAAAATATAATATTTAGGAATGCATATGTGTTATTTAGTGCAGAAATGATTCACTCGAAGTAGGAAGAATGAAAAATACTCACTTTGCAATGGTATGAGGCTAAAGTTCATTTCCTCTATTTCCCAGTGGAGATATTTTCAATAGGATGTTTTTAAGTTTGAAGCCAGAGTTATTTAAGTGACATTAGATTGTGTTCCCCGTATTTTTAAAGCTTGATTGCAGTTTAATGACCTGTATAACAATATCTTGTTTGGTATTCGATTTTGTGTCCTTCAGTACAAAGTTAATGATGATGGGGGAGAAAGTTGAAGGAATTATGATTCTATCAAGTTATTTCTTAGTTTTCTCTTCAGAGTTTTAAGCAAGAAAAAAACAGCTAATTTTCGTTTCTTTATGGATTATTTCAATATAATCAAGTTTATATCAAATCAATCAGAATACAGCTGGAAGGGACCTTAGAGGTCTTCAAATCCCATCCCCTGCTCAAGCAGGAGGCCCTCTACTATTTCAGATAGGTGGTTGTGCAGTCTTTTCTTAAAAACCTCCAGTTATGAACTTGGAATCTATTTCCTCTGATATGAGTAAGGATTGAAATGATAGTTTTGGGCCATTGTCTTTCAAACAAACCGTGGGGCCTTTAATGCAAGGAATACAACTGAGTTATGGCTAAAAATAGCTTCTTCCATGTCAAAGAGATCATCAAAGTTAATTGTGTGATTGTGCCATATATATTTATATGTGTCTGTGTCCATGTGTGTTGGGTGATAAAGCGGAAAGGTGATAAAATTAACCTACCACTCTGTTATGAACAATGAAATTGAGATAATTTAGGGGTTTAAAAAAACCTTAATATTTCATCAAACTGTTTGAAAAAAAAAATTTAAATGCTTGGAAGAAATTGTATATAACGTGTATCTTATATATTCAATGAAATTTTTAATAAACCGTTCTTGTCAATTTTGAACTGGTGTTTTTCAATGATATATTTATACCTGAAAATGAAGAATGTTTCCTTGAGATACCATACTTCTCTTTCAAATATTATTTACAGTGAAATATTAGCAGACAAGTTAATTTTTTCTGTTGTTATGTTACTCCAGGCACAAGTGCTCAACTTCACTTATAGAATTCTTGATATATTGAAATACCATGCCAAGCTAACTAATAATCTTCCACATCATATTTCACTTCCATAATATGAATACCATGGCTTGCATGATTCTGATCTTTATAGGTATAGACATATCGCAACATTTGAATATTTTTTCATGACTGTCCTACCATGTTCTCATCTATGATATGTTTCTTCACTGCTTGTTCCTTTACTGTTGATGGTTGATGCTAAAAGGCAGAAGATATCTACCCTTTTGATATCTTTATTGTTGGTTCTAATTTGCATAATTGTATATACACCATACTGTCAGGGTTCCAATGGATGCCCTACGTAATTTACTGCCCACCTATGACCCTGTTTCCCCCCCCCTCCCCCCAGAGTGTGTCATATGCGTGGAGTGTACTTCTGGTCATAGCAGCCAAGCTGCTCCATCAGTTCTCCCCCCTCCTGCCTATGGCAACTCGAGAGCAGGCCAGGAATGCTTTATGAGTTGACACATACATAATTGTAACTTACCAACTTGCCATCAGGGAATAAGAACATCAAGCAGCTTCTGTATCTGCATTAAGAGCCTCCAAATAGCAATAGCAATATCACTTAGACTTATACGCTGCTTTACAGTGCTTTACAGCCCACTCTAAGTGGTTTAAAGAGTCAGCATATTGCCCCCAACAATCTGGGTCCTGATTTTACCCACCTCAGAAGGATGGAAGGCTGAGTCAACCTTGAGCCTGGTGAGAAATGATTCAAGAACTTGAAGGAAACATAGTTTTGTTACTTACATCTATTTATTTATTATTTGCTAGATGTATATACTCCCACTTTCCTTTATATAAATATTCTCATTATTTTCATTTGTTTTATGGTTAGTTCCATAGAAAACAGTCCCCACAGTACTCCTATTTTCATGTACTTGCTCATTATGTTCATTTGGAAGTCAGCTTCTTTTCTATTGCTTGATTCTCCCTCTATCCCTGCATTTAAAAAAAAAATACAGAACCTTTACAGTGAGTGCCCTACATGAACTAAGTATTCACTGTACAACAGAGAAGGGCAATCTAGGGCTGCAAGAGGTGCAGGCAGTTCATAAATCCCCTCTGACAATTATTGCTTAAAAACAAATAGCATAATCTTCATAATTTTCAGCTACACTTATAGATGAAAATGTGGCATTAAACTTAAAATAAGCATCTCCCACTAAAATGTTCTCTGAACAAGAAATCTAGCTCCACTTACTTAACAATCTTCAGTCTCCTCTCCAGTGGTAGATTTGGTCTACCAACCAGAAAGTTGTCCATTACTGCTTTAGAATATACTGTATCTAAGGAACTTCTGCCAACAAACAGAACTGGAATGTGCAAGTCTTTAAAGAAAGACTTCAAAGTCTTTCTAATAAAAAACCAGAAAATGTCTACACATATCCACCTCATTTCAGTGGCAATCATAGTAGAAGGGTCTTCCACGAACGTGCAAGAAGTTGCTTCTCTCACTTTCTAAGGCAAAATTCTGAATCTATTTAAGAGGTGAACATGACCTTTTTGTGGCTGTAATTTTTTAAAATGATGATGCATATTTTGTTAATAGCTGGGGTCAACAGAGTTTGGAAGGGTGTCACTGGAGGAAATAAGGTCAAGATATCTATTGAGATTCTCAGTCATTCAGATCACAGTTGTCCCAAAGGTGCTTTTTCAAGAGGCAATTGGACTTCCTGATTTTATTTTGAAGACATTTTGCTTCTCATCTCACATTTCGTTTCCGCTCAGAATTGCAGAAGCTTCTTGGATGAGAATCAAAACTTCCAGTTGCCTCTTGAAAAATACATCTTTGGGATAAGATCAAGATACTTGTTCTTGTAACCTTGTGGTATTATAGATGTATTCAATCTTACAATCCTGTGGCCAGAAAAGCTTGTCTTGGGAGTCCAAGAAGCATCTAAAACGAGTCCTGAATTGCCTACTGCTAAGGCTTCAATTGATTCTAGTTTATTCTAAATGGGCTTTTTATTATTTCTATTTTTTTAAAGTGAAAATCAACCAGCAGAATCATTTGGGCTGCCTAAGGTCTTACCTTCCATGACTGCTCCAGATTTCACTTGTGTTTTTGCTTTGACCTTTCCTGTTCTGCCTGTTTTCTCTTATGCTCACTCCCAGTGACTATAAAATAGGACATGAGAAGAAGCTCTGAATCTGAACTGAGTGGGAAGGCAGTGTGTTCTTGAGAATACTGGCCAAATATCAAAATGTTTGCTTTGTGATGCCCAAGATGTATAGATTTTATAAAAAGAGAAATATTGCTCTTATCTTAATTATCTGTGAGCTACCCTATTATAAGTTTTCAGCAAACATAACTGAAAAGTTTGGAAATGTATTGTCAGAAGGTATAGATCATATTCACAAACCCTGCTTAATCATATATTTGAAGGTCCCATTTTGGTTGTCCTTCCAGCTGTGCGATTAAAAAAATCTTCCTTATTCAGCTAATTTTTAAAAATCATTCTCCTCCTTTCCCCCAAAAAGTTTTGTCTTCCCGCCCCTGTCTTTTTTCTCTCTTTGCTTTTCCTCCCAGCTTTTCAGCTTGATTGTGAAGAAAGAAAAGGCTGTTTGTATTTTCAGATCATTCCTTTTTACATTCAGATGTGTCTGAAGCATGCCAACAAGCAACACATTTGCCAATTAGCTGTGAAAAATGTAACACCATTTTCAGAAGCTTTGCTGAATACCCACATTCCAGGTGAGAACTCACGTAGCAGCATATGCCAAATAATGAACTAGCTGTCCCAAATCAGTATGGACTTCCGTTCTTGACAAAATGCAGATAAACTAAAAGTAACAAGAAACCATAATAGGTAGCTGAATGTCAAAAGAAAAGAGAAGCTGTCAAGCTGTTCATGGAAGTGTTAGAAGGCTTTTTTTCCTGAACTGTTAAAAGTCTCAAGTGAGAATTTGACAAAAAGGCATTTCAAGATACCAGATCATATATTTATCACTAAGCCTGACTTGCTGGCCAGCTTCTTGTTGTACGTATGTAGGTTAACAAGTTTGACTTTCTTGGTGCAACACAATGATGGATGGTCCCTTCTGCAGTAGTTGAGCAGAGTTCAGGATCCCAGGGTAATGGTTAAGCAGTTTAATACACACATATACACATCACAAATGTGCACTGAGGTAGTCCCACAAATCACGACAATATGCCATTGTTGTGTGCATGCTGCCAGCTTCAAGCTGATCAAGTCTTCATTGTAACTTCCTGCTTGGGCATAAACCTTTGTTCTTCTCCGCTGCCCTCTAAATTTTGATTCTGCATATCATCCTACTTCTGCTGTGCACATTTGACTACAAGTAGTTGTTGTGGTCTGTCAGCCGCTGGCTCCTCCAGAAGCTGAATCAGAGGAGGAGGAGGTGGTGTGGGAGTCAGGGTCAGCATCAGGGCAACCTGAAAGCTTCAGGGGGGAAGAGGGAATGGAGCTGGTGGAGAGAGAGACAGAGGCGGAGCCTGGGCCGCCGAGAGTCAACAGCTCCCAGAAGAGGAGGAACAGCTGGGTCCAGTGCCTCACGTGCGGCTGCGCAGAAGACAGAGAAGAGGAGAGCCGTGGAAAGCTATGGGCCAATCCTGGGGAAGGAAGACCCACCACTCCTAGTGAGGCCCCACCCTAGCTCTGGGGATAAAAGGCAGGGAGCAGACATGAATAGGTGTGGCAGACAACTATTCATCTTCTGGCCTGTCAGACTTGTTAGCCTGTGTGAGAAACTTTTTGCTGGGACTGCCGGCATTCCTAATAAAGGAATCTTTTGAGTTCACGTCAGATGGTTTGTCATGTTTGGGGAGCTCGGTCAGAACAGTAGTCCTTGACTTACAACAGTTCATTTAGTGACCTTTCAACGTTTACAACAGCACTGCAAAAAGTGACTTATGATCGTTTTTCATACTTACGGCCACTGCAGTATCCCCATAGTCACACGATCAAAATTCATGTGCTTGGCAATTTTTATGATGGTTGCAGTGTCCCAGGGTCATGTAATCAGTTTTTGTGACCTTCTTACAAGCAAAGTTAATGGGGAAGCTAGCTTCACCCTTGTTACTAACTTCACAACTGCAGTGAAGCACTTAACAACTGTGGCATGAAAGGTCATAAATGGGGCAAAATTTACTTAACAAAATGTTTCACTTAGGAACAAAACACTGGGGATCGATTATGGTTGTAAGTCAAGGACTGCAGTTCATTTAGATTATGAGAGAAAACAAAAAAAATCTTCCAAAAGTATCATGTAGAACAATAACAACACCGTAGTATATTCCTTCATTTTCTTGCACTTACTTTAGAGCAGAGTTTTTCCAACAGTGTTCTGCTTAACCCTAGGACAGAGTTTCTCAACAATTTTAAGCTGTGTGGATTTCAAGTCCCAGATTTTAAGCTGTGTGGACTTCAAGTCCCAGAATTCCCCATTCAGCATGCTGCTCTGGGATACTGCAAGAAACTAAGGGCAAAAGCACAAACACAGCCAATTTTCTATCACTAAGAACTTTGCGTTTTAATTGGAGGAATTTTTTAAAAAAGACTATCGGGTCCACTGGTCTGAAAATATTTGAAAATTCTGCCTTATAGGACCATAATCCGTTCTTTGTTTCGCTTGTTCATATTCAGTAATAATCCTCTTTCTGGGCTGGCCAATCAGCATTATGATTTTCCCTGATGCTTCAAAACATGGTTATAGTGAACAGAGAGAACGTTTTTTTCTTACATCCATATTTCATATATAGAAATGTTGAAATAGCCAAAATTTTACTTTCCATAAGAGTTTTCAGTCAATGACACTTTGCAGAACATTTCTAAGTGCTTTTCTTGATTTCATCAATCACAAAGAAAACCTTCCTGGGGCAAATAGTATTAACTCACAGAAACTTTTCCATTCTCAATGGAAGAGGCCCTGAAGGAGATCAATTAACAATTTCTCAAATATGTGCAGCAATTTAAAAGTGATCAGCATATGCAGGAACACGAGGCTTTTAAGTTTTCCTAAGTATACCTAATCAATCAAGTATATTAAAATCGTTAGGTGGAACTACAGAAATATTAGCAGGCAGAAGTAATCTAAATGAAAAATGTAACAAAATTTTGCTATTCTCTGTATTACATATAG
Organism: Ophiophagus hannah; assembly: GCA_000516915.1. NCBI lineage: Eukaryota > Metazoa > Chordata > Lepidosauria > Squamata > Elapidae > Ophiophagus > Ophiophagus hannah. Next base: position 89,483 of record AZIM01005028.1, on the reverse strand, counting down.
AATTGTGTTCTTGTTTTACTTTTGTTAATTCTATGATGAGAAAGATAATGATAAATGGAGAGGAAGATAGAGATAAAGACATAGAAATAAAAAAATATATAGAAAAAAAAATATAGAAATAGAGACAGAAAGCGATAGAAATAGAGACAGATAGAGGAAGGATAGAAACAGGGGACTAGAGGCTAAAACATATAAAGAATGGCTGCTGAAATTGGATATGTCTAGTTTAATGAAAAGAAGAATTAGGGTTGACATGATAGCAGTGTTTCAATATCTCAGGGGCTGCTACAAAGAAGAGGGAGTCAAGCTATTCTNGCAACCTAGAACTAAGGAGAAATTTTTGGACAGTTAGAACAATTAATCAGTGGAACAACTTACCTCCAGAAGTTGTGTATACTCCAACACTGGAAGTTTTGAAGAAGAGATTGGACAACTATTTGTCTGAAATGGTATAGGGTTTCCTGCCTAAGCAGGGGGTTGGACTAGACAACCTCCAGGGTTCCTTCCAACTCTGTTACTCTAAAATAGAGAGACAGAGACAGAGACAGAGATATATCCTTGCAGAATACATTTATAATCTGAAATCTCCCACTATTACACGTTCTTCCTAAATAAAATATATTTTAAAAATAATTTCTTTAAACTTTGCTCTCAGTTGTCAAGGTGGTGTTATATAACTAAACACAAATTGAAAATGTAGGAAATGTTTGGATCATTGTCCATCGAAGACAGTATTGTTTACAACAGTTTCAACAATTCCTGGTAGGAGTCATTCCCAGAATCCTAGCTCTACCGGGAGATGGGTAGAGATTGAAACCAGGCACTTCTGCATAGAAAATGTAATCTTACTCTGAGTTTTGGAATTCCCCAAAACAATTTGAAATCTCATTTAAATCACAGCGTTAATCCCAGAAAGTTAATCCCATTATTCTTTTACATTTTTTGTAGGAAAAGAATAATACATTAAAGTTACACAAAATGTTTAGGATACAAATTTTCATAGTCTAGAAAAATAGCCAATAACTATAACTATTTTTGGCTTTGTATGTTTTTCAAAAACCTTGGTTAACCTGGACTAAAATAACTGCATATGTTTTGTTCTCCTCTCCACTCCACTGTGATTCTTGCCCTTTCCTGTCCCTGCATAAATCTGCTTTTTCTGTAGCAAAATAAATTCATATATAGCTAACTAACTTTATAATGAAGCAAAGCAAGATGCTTGAGTGAAATAGATGTCAGCAAACTTTTCCTTATTCTACACCCACCACTGCAATTCAATATTTGACATTTCTTTAAAAGATCTTTGGTTATTCTATCTTATTTCATTTTGTTTACATCCAGGCAACTGGACAGAATAAGTAACTATTCATTCAGTTATTCAGAAAAGCAATGGGTTGGTAAAGCTATTTGATAGCTTTGCCTCTTCATATATTTTTCCCATTTTTTCCTATCACACTGCTTAACCCACTTCCCCCTTTTTTTTACCTTAAAAATTGTTGGCCTGAAACAGTCCGCTAAGAATGGATAGTCCTTGTTTAAAATGAGTAACCAATATGCAGAAGCAGACAGAAATAAAGATCTAAGACAGGAATATGGGAGGCAAGCTAAGAAATGAACAATTAAAGCTTTAAAGAGGCTAAGAGCAAAGGTGGTATTCAGCAGGTTCTGGAGAACCAGTAGCATAAAATTTGAGTAGTTTGGAGAGCCAGCAAGTACCACCTCTGACTGGTCCCGCTCCCATCTATTGTCTGCCTCCCAAGTCCCAGCTGATTGGCTGGGTCTTCTTTTCTTGCCCTGCACAGGAGAACGGGACTGGAAAGCAGGTTAGTGAGGTGGGGAGGGAATGGGATTTTGCAAGTAACCTTCCCCCAGGAGTGAGGAGGGAATGGAGATTTTACAGTATCCTTCCCTGCTAACCCACCAAGCCATGCCCACCAAGCCATGCCCACAGAAACGGTAGTAAAAAAATTTGAATCCCACCACTGGCTAAGAGATGATGCTTAGAAAGGGAATATGTTTAAATATAAACTTATTAGCATAATCAAAGTTAGAATAGGGATGGAAACTAGAGAGAGGGAGATTAATAAAATACACATTTTTATATAATAAGGAGAAGTAATAATAAGAAGGGAAATTAGAATTTGAATGATGGTATTACTAAGTATACTTAAATAATATGGTGACTGGCATAAAAATAATATATTGAACTATTGATTAAATAAATAATGAATTATTATAATTCAATATGAATATGTGTATGTTTGCTAAGTATAACAAATATAATTAAATCATTTGTATTAAAATGTATGACATGCATAATATGGTGATTGACATAAAAATAACATATTGAAATATTGAATAACCAAATAATGAAAGATTATAACTTGAACAAGCAAATAATGGAAGATTTTAATTTAACATAGATGTTTGTATTATTATTAGAAGTATATAAGCTTGCTAAATGTAATAAATATAATAATATTCTATTTGTATTAAAAGGTATGACACTTAGAATAGGGCGATTGGCATAAAAATGACACATTGAAGTATTGAATAACTATATAATGAAAGATTATAATTTAATAAAAATATGTGTATTATTACTAGAATTATATAAGCTTTTAAAAGAAACAAATATGATTAATACTATTTTATTTGTATCAAAATGTATGATACTCAGGTGCCACACTGTTCACACATTGATATGTTTGTAAAAAAAAAAAAACTTGGGGGGAAAAGAATGGATAGTTCTACAAATCACATCATCTGCCTAGGACTTATAGTTCAGCTGCAATACAGTGTGCTAATCTTCCTAAGCACTTAATTTCTCAAGCATGTTACTACCAGAAACATTATTTTCTTGTCATCTTATGTTTTCAACCTGAAATCCATCTATTGATTAGATCAGTTAGAAGATGGTTTGTCTCTAGCTGAGTAAAATTGATCTTCCATCTTCTTTACTCCCTGGGTAATCATCTACACAAATAAATCACAACCTGAAATATGGCCTCTTCTTTGGATCTTCTCTGGATCATGCCTAAGCAACTTTTTCAAGCCATCTTTTCTGGATGCCCATGAAGTAACAACCTTTTAGCAGTGAAACACAACCCAGACCAACTTTAGTTTGCCACGTCACTTTGTTCTCTATTAAAACTGATCTTCAGTCTGTGTAAGTTCAATAAATTGCCTAGGTCCAGTTGTGGTTTCTATTCCAATTTTCCTTCCTGTTCTTTTTTCCAGAATTACACTAATATTTTTGAGATTCTACCTCTAATGTCAGTCCCTAATGTTAGCCCCTTCCTCTCCATCATATAGGAATGCTTCCTATGGAAACTAAACTGATCTATTCTCAGATTACACTTCTCAGAAAAAATGGCAATAAACTTTTATTTGGGTTTCTGTATGAGTGCATGAGAAGTCATAGAGAGTACATGGCTGTGTAGGAAGTTAGCACCCACACTCTCTTAGAAAAATGAAATATTTTAGGATATATTAAAAAGGCAGAATATTTCCCTTAAAAGAGAGGCAGGAACGCAGCCCTTCCACCCTTGCCAATGGGGCCATTAGGCCTGGGCCAGAGTATTTTACATAACAAAGGTAGCCATCTCACCACATGGCCCGGGAAGATTACATCAGCTAGCACTCAGGTGAAGTCATGTGGTCCAGACAAAACCTACAAAGTTAGCTAAGACCTGACTCTGGGAATCTGACAGCCAATGGGATACATTTCTTACACAGGTACAGGGAACACTAAGGTGGGGCCCAACAGATGGTATAAAACTAAGGGTCTTTCAGAATCTTGCCCCTTCTTTCTTTTCCTTCATCCAACATCTTGAAGCAGGTGGTTGTCATTTTCACTTTGGAGCTCCAAGCCATGTGGTCCTCTCCACCATTAAACCATTTTTCCAAGCAGTCACCATGTTTCCAGTGNCCATCTTTCCAAGCAGTCACCATGTTTCCGGTGTCTTTCTTTCACACTTGGAACTGAACCCAGAAGGATATTTCTTCCAACAGCTGAATGCAGGCTATCATAAGGGCAGTGGTAGATTGTGACTTTTATAAAAACATTCTAAGAGATTTTGTCCAAATAGTTACATTTTATTTTATTTATTTATTTTATTTTGTTTGGACTTGTATGCTGCCCCCTCTCCCAAGGGACTCGGGGTGGCTCACGACTAAAACCCATACAATACATAATAATAATTTAA